>DWJZ01001985.1:0-20970 GCA_018249125.1 Asbolis capucinus
AAAGAACATTTCATTAAAAAGGTCATCAAACAACGTTTATTTAATGAAATTTAACTTATTTTGATTTATTCGATAATCTAAGATAAAAAATAAAATAATTAAATTTGACTTTGCATATAAGCTTCCAATAATTAATAAATATTAAAGATATAAAAGTACCGGAGAGTTAAATTATAAGCCTAAAAGACATCCTCAAAAATAAAGATAAAAGAAATTTCTGAACGAAATAGAACTGGTTTCCGGACTAAGCTAAGCTTAAGTAATGAAGTGGCTAGCCCTAATTAGTTTAATGTTTTATATTCTTTTTCTGGAACAAGTTGCTTTAGGAAAATAAAAAAGACCAGGGATCTTGGAAAGGTCTTGAAATCGCTGAAAAAGTAATGAAATCGCTGAAAAAGACGACTGCAGAAACATGGGTTTCTTTATTAGAAATTTGCCTCGCTTTGCTTCGGAAGAAACACAAGTAGTTATTGTGACTTAACTGTAACAGTTAGATATATGGTGTGACGGACTTATTTGTAGATATTGATGTCCTCTATAATACTGTAGTACATCACTTTGTTCTATTGTCAATCATTTCTGCAGCGTACGCGATATAAGGAGGTTTTGTGCTATTTTTTCACACGACGTAATCGAAGTTTTCATTCAGAGTCCTAACGATTTTAAAAATATTTTATCGCCTTTGTTCATCCCGGATAATCTAAAACACTAATGATAAAATTATTATAAAAATCGGCCCAATAGTTTCAGAGCCCTTCAGACAAACATAAAATCCAATCTCTCCTTTTTATAATATTAGTATAGACTAACATTATCATGCATTATATTTCATTTAAATTTAAATAAGTTTTAGTTTCTGTTCAGAAAAATTCCTGTGGCGTCGTGTGGCCCATAGGCCACTGCGGTGTGGCCTGCACAAATACGTCTTACACGACGCAATTCTGCGTTTCTTGGGATCCGCCCGACGACACCACATGAATTTTGGTCAGAGATAGATTATAGTCTAAAATGAAATATAGACTATTTTTTATCAACAAATACACTAGAAAACCCGAGGGCGGTTGCTAAAGAATAAAACGTTTTTTCTCGTATATGCTGCATCATCTATTGTTGCGTAGAATTCAATTCTTCTTTCGTTATGCCAATTTTATCTCATTCGTCTGTCGTGGTTGGAAACCTCCGCAACGTAACAATATTTGCAAGCCTTTTGCATGGCATTTGCACGGCTTTTGCACGCATGTTAGCGACAATCGTGTAGACACTTATTATGTTTGCATAGCCTTTTCTCACTCCTTTTTATTTTTCTGTTCAAGTAATAAATTTATCTTAGTAAAAAATATATTTATTATACTTTGACATTCGTGATTCATATATAAAAAAAGTTTGCAACTAAGTGGAGCCGTATAAAATATTACAGAAAGAAGCGCATTTTTACAAACTTTTATTTAACTTGCAGTGTATGTTTGTATATTAGTAAATTTGTTTGTTACGGGTCAAATCTTGCAAGCTTAATTAGACCCACTTCCTCTTACACTACGGACCTGAAATTTTGCATTAACATTCCGTCCTGATGAGTGCATTTTTATGATAAACATGACCTGGTACTACGTTCAGGAATGGCTCCAGACAAGGGAACTCCTCAACGGTTAACAATTAAGTTATGAAATTTTGTGTATTTTTATGTATCAGGGATCTATAATGGAAGCTTATAATTTTAATTTTTTTAGTAAACCTAGATTCAGATACAAAAAAATTGCAGGTAAATGGAGCAGTATAATATATTGCAGAAAGAAGCGCATTTTTAATATTTTATTATAATTAATAAGTTCATTTTAAATTAACTTATCGTGCACAATTTTGTATACGAAATAAAAACATTATGATACAGATATTTGTCCCAAATTGCACCGAATAACATGATCGCCTATCCTAAATTGATTCTTCAAGTGCTGACATGCTTTCACCATACCACCGAGGCAGTCCAATCAACCAATTACAAACAAGAGGATTTGGCCCATTAGTTCATTGAGGGAAATTAACAATTGCTTGAACTCCAAATAACTCGTCAAGCTAATTCCGTCACGTCAGTTATCATTTGTCTCAACGATGGAGCGTTTGTTGTGAAATATCATATTGGAGACTAGAAATTAATCTCGCTTCGGGAGAACTGGTTACCAGATTAATAAGATTTTATTATTCGTTATGCCATTACAATATTACTTATTTTAATTTACAGTCCATTTACAATTTACATTTAGTACTGATTTAACTTATTATTATTATATATAATTATTTTTTTATTACGAGTACATTATTATATTCAATTATTATTATACATTATTTTTATGTAATTTTAGTCATAAGACCGCCTAAGGCGGTAAAAGCTTCCTCCAATTCTCTCCATTGGTGTTCGTCTCTTGCTTTTCTAGATCAAGTTTTGCCAGTTACTTTGACAATATCATTGTTCCAACGTCATTAAGGTCTTCCTCTCTTCCTCCTATTTTGTATAGGAATCCAGTTAGTTTCTTGACCATCTTTCGTCTTTAGTTCTTTGTATGTGACCTGCCCACTTTCATTTCGCGCTTAATATGTATTTAGTAATGTCTGTACCTTTAGTAACTTGTCTAATTTTTGAATTTTTAACTTGGTTTTTGAGTTTTATTCCCAAATAGCTTCTTTCCAGAATTCTATGTGTTATTCCAATTTTTTTTATCTGTTGTTTAGTAGTTGTCTTTGTTTGGCAAGCATATGTCAGGCTTGGTATGATACATGTCTGCATGCCATGGTTTTCGTGTATAAGAAATTGGTTATTGTGACTTAACTGTAGCAGTTAACATGATGTCGCGGACTGTTTTATAGATATTGATGTCTTCTATAAAACTGTAGTACATTATTTTGGTGTATTGTCAATCATTTCCGCAGCATACGCGATATAAGGTCTTTTTTGGTATATTTTTCACTCGTTGAAGTGCATTATCGTAGTTTTCATCTGGTTAGGTTTTGAAAATATTTTACAGCCTATCTGAGGGATATAATTTAGGATTCTAATAGTAAAGAAATTTTTTAAAATCATCCCAGTTATTACTATAGATATAAATGTATATTTTGATGGTTGGACTACCGTTGGAGTTGGTTGGGCATGTGGTTACGAAGATTTCGGTCAATTTAATCTGCTTTGTCGATTACTAGTTCTGGGGTGTCTAGACAAGGAATTAGATCAACTATTTAACATTCAAAAATTATTTGTATTTTATATTTAAATCTCTTTTCAGTAATACTCTCATTAAAAAAAAAAAGTAGTAAACAGCTCCCTTCACCCCTTACCCCTTTTCACTCTCACAGTCATTGCCACAAACATTTACTAACTCTAGTAAATGCATACAAAGTATAATGCTGATAATTTCTAATTTAATAATAAAATGAACAACTTCAATCCACTATCAACACCCCCAAACATTTTTAACTAAAATTTAGAAAATGAAAAGATGTATATTTAACATAAATACAAATGATTGATTTACTTTAAAATGAGGCAAATCTTTAAAAGTTCTTTTTCGCCTATTATTTGCTATGAAAATCTATTTTCCAAATACTGTTAAATACTTCGAATTAACTATATAAAAAGCGGTGATAGCCTAGTGGTTAAGAATTCGGCCTCCTAGTCGGGGGTCCGGGTTCAAATCCTAGGGCACGCACTTCTAACTTTTCTAAGTTAAGTGCTTTTAAGCATTTAGATGTCACTTGCTTTAACGATGAAGGAATACATCGTGAGGAAACCTGCATGCCGGGGAGTTTACGAAACTTAAAAGTATGTGAAGTCTGCCAATCCGCACTTGGCTAGCGTGATGATGAACTATGGCTTTAACCTTCTCTTTCAGAAAAGAGACACGTGCTCGATAGTGGGCCGTAATGGGTTGAAATAACTACATAATATATACAGGCTTATGGCAAGTTAACATTTACCAACTTCAGTTCAAACTAAACTGTGTAACATGTAACCCGACCTGTTGATTTGTTGGACGGGATTATGTTAATTAACTTGCTAAGTTATTTTAATACGGACGTGGTAACGACAGATTTTATAATTTTAATGAGTGTGGCACTTGAACACAGAGAATAGGAAATTATTTTAGTCGATTGACATGAAATTCTTGGATAAGTCATATCACAAATTACCTATATTAACATTATTTCATTATATATATACATATATTAAAATATATTTTTTTGAAATAAGCTGAAATATTTGTGGTCATATCTGAAATGAAAATTAAATACAGTTTTCAGTAAATAAATATAGTGCCTATTAAAAAAGATTATTAATTTTATTAATAGCAAAAACACCCTTTGCCCCCTTCACCCCCCACCCGCTTAGCTCATGATATTAATAATTACGATGTAATTAGTTGTCTTTATGAGTAGATATACTATATTAGAGAGTCAAACAATAATATCAACATATTATTTAGTATGTTGAATATTATTATGATAATATATATATATATATGTCTTTTTATTATTAAATATTTCATTGAATTTCTCTCCGTTATCCCTGGAATTTATAATTAATTTTACATGTAACATTTTTATTTTCAAGAACACTATTAACGGCGTTAATAACATTTTACCTGTCTATAAACGCTATTTTTTGCTTCATAAAACAAAATGTTCAAATTATCTCAGCGGAATGTGCAGCCGGGCTAAACTACATTATATCTTCTATCTTTCAAAGCAATATGATGATCACTTGATGATCACTTACTACGCTAAACGAAAACATCCAGACGAAACCTGCACTCCTGAGAGTCCTCCGTAAAGTTCTCGAAGTCCACCAATCCGCAGTTGACCAACATTGATGGACCTGTACCCCAGCCCTCACATGGTGAAAGGAGACTTGGACCCAGAAGTGGGACAGTTATGAGCAGCAATAATGAACGCTTAGTTTGGGTCATGGTTCAAAGATTTTTAATTCATGATTCCAGGATTTCAAGGAATATCAAATTATTAAAAAGAAATTTCAGAAAAATACATAACGTACTTCATTATGCGCAGACAGACACATACTTAAATAATTCAGTACTACAAATTACGTTTAATGTGCTAAATTGCAGAATTGCTTCAAGGACAAGAACGACGGAATGATAAGGAGTGGTTGATGGATGCGCGGACGCACTTATTCACATCCTCTGATAGTCTTGGCTAAGAAATATTACAAATGATAACATCTGGATTGGATGCTAGTGACATTTTAACCCTCAATGCTGAAGAATGGAGTCTAAATGTTAGTACATTTGTAAATATGTCTTCTTTCTGCTGTTGACTGCTCTTGGCTATGGTGCTGTGTTTTGAATTCTAGATTTTAATAAAATTATTATTATCGTCCAAACGTCGCTCTAAATCTTTTTTTTTTCTATTCGACATCACGTAGGTCATGATTTTGTTGTTTCTGATGAGCGATTGTGACTTTAAAATCACGTTGCCTGTACTATCGGACTTTCCTGTTTAACTAACAATTCATAATTTGTCATGTTTCATGACAAATATTTGGTCAGGATTTTTCATAGATTGACCCCCAAGTATGAAAAATTTGTTGCCACTGATGAAGTTCCGATACAAAACATGACCAGTACTTTGACGGTCAAGAAGAAGTCACCAGTAAGTTTATAAAAAGTATACATTTTTTAATTTTCATTATTTTCCGTATGGTGCTTCTCGCAACAAGGTATTAAATAACATAATTGCAATAAACATAGTTATAAAATTAATCCTTTAGTTGCTGCAGTGGAATTTTCAACTCATTAGCGCAAAGACGGGTAGAGAATGTACAGATTTACACATTTTACTACATGTATTTTATTTCATGTAGCATAGTAAATTACTGACATTAAATCTACTTTATGATCACCTTAACGATTACATTCCCCAGGCATGTACGTACAAATTGAATGTCGCACACTTTTGATGCACACATGAAAATAAACCTAAAATGTACCCACATATGGTTTAAAATAAGTGACAACATTCAATCGATTATAGGCATAAGCTCTTAGGATAAATGCTGAGCTAAACTATGTCCTGTTTGTATTCTAAGTAATTTGACTGCACCTAAAATGGTATGCGTCGAATGAATACCAGTATACAGTGATGTATTCAATAGATATTAATAATACATGTCCATAAAGTAGCTGTGGTCGTAGGGAATAATCGAGATACAAGCGAAGTGAAAATTGCAATTTCTCCAATGCTTGTCCAGGAACAAGAATTTACTCAAGTCTACAATAACGACAATATGACTTAAACTAGCGTTAAGGTACAAATTTAAGGTGAAAAAGCTATTTGAAGCATATTGTTTTGTAGGGACAACACATGTAATAAGCGGACAGACTTGTGCCCGCACCGCTGTGATACATACGTGAAAAATAATATAGGCTTTTGTCTCGGTATACACATACACCTAAAGATTCAACAAACACCTGAGTTCGAATAAATCTAAATCGATGAAATAGTTTGGCGAGAAATCCCCTATTGCAAAAAAGAAGCAAAGTTGAGCCGTATAAATAAAAGGATGCTTAATTAAGCAAAACAGATAATAAGGCACATGGAGCACCTAATAATATTTTCATACCGAGAGCTATAAAACAAAATAACAGAAGTGCGTCCAAACCGAAAGTCCAGACTTATTACTGAGAGTGGTATCCGTATTCCAGCAAATTCCCGCTCTCGTCCATATCTCACGAACTTTCAACGTTTCCATCCAGTTTTTTCTGCTCTTAAACTATCTGCATATTTCATAGAAAAGTTGGGCTGTACATGGCTTCGTTGCAATGTTATTGTTACTGCTTGTTACTTGTTCAAATTCTGCAGTATCTTTTAGTTTTACAATTTGAATTGGTTTTAATATAACTAACTTGAGGGATATACTATAAGTATTATTGGCTCAATAGCTTGTAAGGTATTTCCAAATATTATGTTTGCAAATGTTTCAATTACTTACATACATATATATTATTTTAGTAATATGAAATTAAGTACTGAACTTGTCGTTTAAAAATCACTATTTTAATGGTACTCATCTAAAACTTTTTGTTTAGAAATAATTCTCAATTTGCAGACTGCAAAGGTTGAAATTTTTTCTCATTAACTATACCCGATCACTATATCTACTCATAAAACTACTGACCAGTTTGTACGTATCAAAACCATAGTACGGTATGATTACTTTCTAATGGTTATATTATTTGTATTACATTAATATTTTGCTATTTTCTAGGATTGCCTTTTATATAAAATTTCATGTTGACTTGACATTCGATAAAGGACAAGAGCTCTAACGATACCGACTCCTACGGATTTCCATGTAAATGTTCGTCAAGATAAGTCAGCGGAGTGACGTGGAGTCTCAAACCCTGGCTTATGGCACGATAACCCTTGCATGTTGAAGTTGATTGTAAGGTCATCAGTCCTTTTCTTGGTAACCTACGCACACTACTGACACTGAATAATTTGTTTTGATGAATATTTGCAACCTCTTATAAAAGCTCGGATTTAAAGAAACAATTTAATAGTTTTGTATCTGGATACTAATTACTCAATAATTACTCAATTAGAAAGTAAGAGATATTAAAAAAAGTCTAAGCTAATTTTGAATACTTTTAGGACAATGATCTGTGTAATAGTAGTAATATAGATACCGACACAAAAAAACGACCGTTTGGTACCATCAAATCTGTTTAAGATACTTATAACCAAGAAAACCAACAGTGTGTATACGACATCCAAAGTAACCAGTATGATTGTAAGGTCGCATGTATTATGCATAAAACTCGACCTAACTCGAATCCAAATCAATCCACGATACTTGTATAATGCGGACCGGCAAAACAAAAAGTGCTTACGTAATGAAGGCGAGGATGAATCTTGTTTGCCATTCCTTTGAAGCTTCACGATTCGTGTTATTGGCTGTATTTGAATATGAATTACATAAGGATACACAAACAACTTCAATATCGACGGTAATTTTTTATCCCTTTATTAATTTCTTTTAAGACTTCAATAAAATTTTACAGATTGTTCTGAAACAAATGACGTCAAAGTTACCATAAATCTGTCAATCTATAATAAATAAACCATCATCTGAAAGTCTCCCCTTTAATCAAGAGATATCTTATTTTGGCAATGCTCGGCAAATTACTCCTAATCTCTATTGAGTCTCCCTTCAATCCGGATATAAGGCCCTCATGTTATTATCTTCGACCAATCTATAGGGAGAACCGATGCAGCGATTAGCGAATGCGCTTGCCCGAGCGTACACAGCCGGCAGATAAGGGTTCGATAACACTTAATGCAGATGCCTGCCATCCCAAGACCGCTACCACCAGCTTGCAAGAAAATATATATGTACGACGTACATTGCGTCCTAGCTGTGGATATAAGGAAATTTTATGTTAGCAAAAAAGGGAATGTCCTTCTGCTTTCGAAATATTGTTTCAGAGCAATTGCACGATCGCGTGCCGTCTGTCTGCGGATATGCAAATTTTGGTGCTGCGAATAATTGTCTGCCTACTTTTACCGGCCTAATATCAGCAAGCAATAAAGAGTGCCGGGGCTCCACCAAACAAAATCTTAATCGTATGCATTACATTCCCTGAGGAGTTTCACAAGGCACGCTCCTTAAGTCAGTTTTATTTATTCGTCATTCGAGACTTGGTACTCATGTTTTACATGTTTCACAGCAAATACTTAAAGTCTCGAAAGTTAAACGTTAAATAGTTTCTTGTTTTCGGTGTTACGAACTGTTTGTGAAGCATAAAGTCTTGTCGCTAATTTTCGTTATTTGTACGCAAAAGTACTCCGACGTGTCGAGATTTCCAAATGTCTTAAAGTTTGCCTACACTCTCTGTTTGTTGTTTGCATGGCGATACTATTCAAGATGTTTAAGGTTAAAGCGATTTCTCGTAATTTTATTGAAGCAGAATAACTTAATTCAACATAATACCAAGAAATTATCTCCTTGTATTTCCTCTATGATTTTACATAGATACAAAATATTAAGTACATGTTCAGTGACTTGTTTTAAAATGGATCTCTTAGTATTAAAAGTTTCCTCAGGAAACCTTTTTTAAATTACTGTCTGTTCATTTGTCAGCTACTGTCATAAAGAATGTAAACCGAATAATCATTTAATGTTTCATTTTAAATAATTTAAATAAATATATTTCCTTTTACTTTTTATTTTAACTTTAACTTCAATTTTATGAATTCCTTGAGTAACCTAGAAATTATTTCATCACAACATCAGTATTCTTTATTAACTAATTTCTCAACCATGGAAAATTCTTAATAGCAGTAATATTTGAAGTGAATAAACAAAACTGGAAATTGCATGAAATGTAGAGCAAGAGTTGAATGCAACGGTTTGATAATGACTGAGTTTATTTAAGGCGAGTGGCATATCTTACTTGTTCTACTGTAACAAATATGCGATGAAGTATTTAACTAGTTTTACCTACAATTCTTAAACCATAATCCAATTTTTTTGTATGGCTTTAATCGAATTCGATGGCCCACTATTGAGCACCAAGCTGCTCTAATGCGGATTGGTGGAGGTGTTAGTGACGAAGTGTCGGAAATTTGTATACCACCCATAGGCGTCCGACATGGCTTAACCCTTTAAATCTGTTTTGACCACAATAAATGCTAATGATATTGCTAGGGCATAGCAACCAGTATGACGTAAAAAAAATTGTATTATAAACAATTAACAAATGAACGATTAATTTCTTTAAATTAATGAATTGGAAAACTACTTTCAATTCCAAAAATATTTCGCTAATATTTAAAATGAAATCTTATGAGTGACGTACCCAAAACATGAATCAAGAAAATAAAAACCGAACGCTATTTCAACGATAAGAGATACGAAATGAATTTTATAGCAAAGTCTATTATGTGTGCCTACATCAAAATCAAGTCAAAAACAATTAAAATTGCGTTTTATTATTATAATTTTATTTTACTTTTTTAGTATTTACTTTACTAATTTTAATGTTACCTCTCGATTCTGCGGATCAGACAACTGCTTTACGACGAGTGAAACATCCTTTTCCCAGCGCCGTACAATATGCATTATAAAACAACGACCAAGTATTGTTCTATAGTTTGTTATTATTTTAAGCGAATAACTGAAGGGTTTTATTGTAGCAGTTGTTTTTGGAGCAAGGAATAAGCGATTTACGGTTTTAAGTTGATTTTTATGTAATGTAGGTTTTATTGGATATTTTATATTCATTGCTGTGGCGTATTCGAGATTTTATTTTAGGGGCTAAGCATTTGAGTTAAAATAAACATTTTTTTCTCTTGGTGAGCCCTGCTAAGCAATAGACGAGGCTATGGCGCCTACTTTTATGTAGGTATTTGTGCTGTACCCGCCAGGGTGATTCCGATGTACCCAGACTATTCTTGCGGTTTTGCATTGCGTCTAGGCGACCTCCGCCTTTTGGAATTAACCATGAATTATTTTATATGTGGTCGCAGCACTGGAGACAATCCTACTTTCTACTCGTTTTTCCGTCGTCTTTCTGTTTCCTTTTCGAAGCGATGTGTTAGTAAGTTAATAATAAATTCTGTAACAGTAATAGTAATTACTATATCTCTAAGGTAGTAAATAAACATTAAAATAATGACGTATTGTAATTAAAAATTCTCCAAATTATAAAGTTATACATACGTTTAGGTCTATTTTAATTTTGAAACCTAAATGTCTGGAAATGTAATCTTCAACAACCTTTTAACTTATAACAAGACATTGCAAAATTTTAATATATATCTTAATATAATTGTGATAATTTGATATTGTCTATTTATATTCCAATATTGCTATTTAATTGAAAATAAACGCTCCGGCTGTACCTTCCGCACCATCTTTCCGATCATTGTTATAGCAAATTTCATTGTTGACGATTCAATGGCCCGAGTTTTTTTCAATCGTTTCATTGCAAGTGTTGAATGTTATGAATGATTTATATCAAGCTTTGTGTTCAGATTTGTGTGTGTGATTTTATTGACTGCCAGCTCTAAATTAAAATCGTGTTATGTCACAATGTTTTCGAATGATTCACTATGATTTGGTTTAGCCTGATTTATTGGTTTGGGTTTTCATGCGGATACATGTTCGCTGCTTTAAAGATTTATATTACTTTCTTATAGACTGGCAAATAAGACTGGCTTTATGAAAGTTAGTTATTAACATTACCTATGGATGTTTGAGACACCAACTGCATCACTTATTTCTTATCAGACAATATCTAAACACAAGTTATATTGATAATTATTAAAAAATAATATTATCCTTACATTGATAATATTGACAAAAATTCGGAATTTGCTATTGGAAATCATTTCTAAGGATATATTTTACATCACGTTTACAAAAAAAAAAAAATCAAGAAAAGTACATCGAGTAATCAGTTCCATCATCAATTAGTTATTTTGCAAATATAGACCGAAAAATGTACTAATTATTATGTATACAACAAATGGAAAATATTGATTACAGCTTTAGAAATGAAAACCACCACGTGGTGTAAAAAATTGCACAGTAATCTGCAGCTCATTACACGTAAGGGGCTTACATTGATCGATGCAAGTGATCTGCCTCTGACTGTAGGGTTCATATCGTTAACTGAAAGCGTAGGACATCTTTTGTAAGCATTCACAGCCCAATAGATTATGCTTATTCTAACGTTCAACAATAGTGGGCGATATCTCTTTCCAGTCTTTAATATTTTAATGTAGCATAAAATATTGTAATGTTGGATCAGTAGCGGTAATCAATAGCCGCAAATAATAAAAAATATCGATATCTTTTTATCGTCTACTTGTGATGTATGTGATGATGTAGGGGTGATAGATATTTTGCCCAAAGAATTAGTCTAGTAGTTTTGCAGGCGTAATCCTTCAGCAATCAGGTGAACGTACTTGGTATAATGGCCCAAATAGCAGTTTTAGGTGATTTATTTTAAATGTAATTATAGTTTAGCGTAGTCTAAGTTTAGGGTTTAATTTTATTTTGTTTATAATATTCGTTTGTGTATTCGAATTCTGAGCACTAAAATCGTTAATTACTTTTTACAAAAATCTAATAAATTAATCTATTTTACCAATGTTTGACTACATAAAATGAATTACCCGACTTACATCAAAAGCATGGTCACCATACTGTAAGACCATTATCACGCTACTAATCGATTTGAACCCCATCATTGTACGGATCTAACCGTTGAACCGTTTTATTTCATTGTGTCTTGCTAACCCACACATTAAATTTGACCCTTTCATTAACATCGACAAATATTTCTTGTCTCAAACATTAACATTTACCAAAAATATAATTTATTGGTAACATAACATACTTTGGTAAACAAGTCACGTACAAAAAAAAATTACAAAATGTCGTTTAAACAAAAATGTACTTTATATCACTATGAACAAGATTGAAATTAGCGTAATAATAATCTACTTTTATTAAGTTATGACGATGTTATAGGGAGTTTATTAAGTTTG
Source organism: Asbolis capucinus (assembly GCA_018249125.1). Taxonomy (NCBI): domain Eukaryota; kingdom Metazoa; phylum Arthropoda; class Insecta; order Lepidoptera; family Hesperiidae; genus Asbolis; species Asbolis capucinus. The sequence goes on from DWJZ01001985.1 coordinate 12,562, forward strand.
ATTGAGTAATATTTGTTAATTTATAAAAATGGAATCATGGTAGGGCGGCCGGTTCCCACGACTAATGTTTATTGGTACTTAGTTTTAATGAAATTCGATACGGTAATGGACCGAGACGTTTAATCATGCTATTTAAAAGATTTGTGAAACTCTTCTCTGACACGAAAATACATTCTTATGTTAAATGAGACAGTATGAATAAGTTAAAAACTAATATCAGATGAATTTCATTGAATTGTTTTTTTACTTTTTATAAATTACTGCTCATAGAAATTTAAAAAAAAACCGGAAAGTGTGATAGCCTAGTGATTAAGCATTCGGCCTCTTACTCGGCGGGTCTGGGTTCGAATCCCAGGGCGCGCACTTCGGAATTTTCAGAGTTATGTGCTTTTTAAGCATTTAAATGTCACTCGCTATAACGGTGAAGAAAATCATTGTGAAAAAACATGCATGCCGGGGAGTTTGCAAAACTCAAAGGTGTGGGAAGTCTGCTAATCCGCAGGCCAGCATGGTGGACTGTGGCCTGAACCTTCTCATCGAGAGAAGAGAACGGTGCTCAATAGTGGGCCGTGATCGGTTGAGATTGATAATTTAATGCCTTACCATCACGGTATGGTAAGTGCCGATGCGGTTTTAGATGATGAAGCGCACTAATTTAGCCTATTTACTCTTGACACTGGCAACTTATTTCAATCCTTCTTTATTCTTCTTTTTACCTATTAATAAGATTTTAAATCAAATTCAGCACCATCAAGCTATACTTTTGGCCACCAATCGATGGTTCACTACTAAGCTTGTTTATCTCCTCAAACTGAGGATGTTAGAGTATAATCCATCATGCTACTTCACTCCAGATATGCGAAGAAATTAGTGACCAACTCAGGTGTCGAAAGTTTTTGTGGCCAAAGGCTTCGACATATGTAGCTTTCTGATGCTACCTTACAATACCAACCGAGACCGACGGTTTTACTTGCCCTCCGAAGAAAGGTAGCGCTCATGTTTTTTTTGCTACTAGTGCACACCCGTCCACAAACCGCGCCCGCTTTTGCTGAGCTATTTCGATCGAGTTATTCGAGCTGACAATCGAAACGATACATTATAGTAAGTGAAACAAAAACTTATGAGTATTGTCAGTTACAGAATCAAATATTTACTTTAAGGTAGAAGAATTCTTTAAAGCTTAAAAATTTAACACTGGTTCCTAAATCAAGAAATAGTTTATCTGCATCTGTAATAGTTTGATATAAAAATAAAACTAAAAACAAGCATTCGAAATATGAAAATCTACACTAATATTATTAAAAGGAAAGATTTGATTTGTTGTTTGAATTGAATTGAATAGGTTCCGAAACTACTGGACCGATTTAGAAAAAAAACATTAAATCCCGTTATCTTTAATGAACAAAGGCTATATTTAATACGAGAAAAATAGGGACCCGCGTGAAAATTTTGACAATGTATCCCAACTGGTGAAAAAAGTACCAAAAAATTATAATATAATTATATTACCTGCAGAAATTATTGACAATAAAGCAATGTAATGTACTACAGTTTTATAAAGGAATCAATGTCTACAAATAAGTCTACGATACCGTATGTTTAACTCTTAGAGTTATGTCACAATAACTACTTTTTTTTATAACTGGCTCTTCCGAAGCGAAGCGAGGTCAGTTTCTAGTATTATTAAGTATATAAATATCGTTGAACAACTCACACACGTCCAACTGACCCCAAACTAAGCGTCAGCTTATACTATGGTAATCAAACAACTGATAAACACACATATATATTTTTAAATACATACTTATACAGATGTTTTTACACACAGACCAAACATTTCTACTCATTACAGAAAAGTTTGACTGGCTGGGAATCGAACCCACTACTTCTAGTTTAGCAGTCAGATTCACTAACCACTAGAACAACCGGCTTGTTATTTTCATTAGATCGGGACACGTGAAACATTTTCGGAAAATGCAACCATAAGAAGTGGGTTAAAACATTCCTTTTCCCAACATATTTATAAGTGAAGCTAATCAGTATGTTAAAAAGTCTTAAAACTATTAAGGACTCGACGACATATTATCAATTTTAAATATAAATTAACTCCATTATACAATATCACTATGATATACATCAGAATTTATATCAACTTTTTGGAAACTGGGTGGCTGTGAATTTATTGAATAATTTATCCAAAAAGAGGAAAAATCTATGGCCATTAAAAGGTATATTTACTGAGGCCTCCGTCGATAAATAATTATACCAATTAACCACAGTCGATTCCAAAAAACTCACCAAATCGTTAATAAAGCCCACCCGGGGCGATTTTTACTATTAGCAGTATTATTTTTATTTCAATAAAGGCGGAACGTCATCGACAGATGAAAAAACGGTCTAGTGCGAGTGGGGCTTGCGTGAACGGGTCCCGTAGTGAGCAATATTTATGACAAAAATTTTTTTTTGGACAAGGATTCCTTTAATTTGAACCAAGTCAGAGATAGTCACCATCATGGCAGCCCACTACTGTTTTACTGGGCTCGGTTCTTCTTTCACAATCTGAGGGTTACGGAACATACTCCACTAAGCTATCGAAGCGGGGATTGGTGGACTTCACACATTTTCAAAAATTTTATGAAGAAGTCTCAGGAGTGTGGGTTTCCTCAGGATGTTTTCTTTAATCGTATCATAATTAAATTCTGTTACGCACATAACTTTGAAAAACAGAAGTGCACGTAACAGGATTTGAACCTAGTACCTCCCGACCGAGATACCAACGTTCAAACCACTAGGCTGTCACTTATTATTGTTACCTTACAAACACTAATTAATAAATATAATTTCTACTAGATAGGTCCACCAGTATATTATCTTAATTAAATGAATTGAACAGATTGAATTATCTAAAAAACGTATTAATTCAAAAGCCCAAGCTTATATAATGCTAGCGTCGGGTCGAGGATTCGGTTTTTGTTTTGGTTTCGGCAAGTTTTGGCCAATATCTAAGATCCCACCAAGGTTTTGAACCAAACCGAAACTCGCTGTTAATAACGGCTAATTCACGTAATACAGTCGGATTTGCTCGACTACTTTCTAAACTGTCCGTCCTTCAGAAGCCCTCCGCGACGATAATTTCGACGTTTATTCCTGAATCGTCTTGCTAACTTTCCGTCTAATCTTAGCTCGGTTTAGTGACCCGACTCTGAAATAAGTGATTGCTTAAAATAATTATAACGTACAATGAACTGTATCGCATGACCCGAGAACAAATATTTATATTCGCATTAAAATGAACCTCGGCCCGAAATCAAACCCGGGACTAAACTTCATAATATCACTACTAAATAAGGTTTGAAACATAAAAATTTCCATAGCCAAACATGGCGTAATTTCTGTCGGTTTAGTATTACTTATTAAATATGTTTGTTTTGTAGTACCTAATTTTTTACAGACATTAGGTGAAATAGAATAAAAAACTGTTATGATGATTCTCATCATATCGATATATCGAATATATCGATATCGAAGAGGTTCTCCTCTTCGAATATTTCAAACTTCGGTGAAAGTTGCTCGAAGGTAAAATTAATAACAAGGTTTATCAAAATATTTAAAAACACAAGATTTATTTACAGAACTCTAATATAAAGAAACAAAAAAAAAACATAATTGTATTGTTAACCGTTGAGGAGTAGTTTGTCTGGAGCCAATTCTGAACGTAGTATTATGATTTTCATAAAAAAAGCATTGTTATCGGAACTGAAGCAGTATGCAAAATTCCAGTTCCGTAGTGTAAGAGGAAGTGGGTCTAATTAAGCTTGCAAGATTTGACCCGTAATAAACAAATATACGAATATACAAACCTACACTGCAAGTTAAATGAAAGCTTGAAAAATTGAGATATGCGATGACATTAGCACTTTTTTGTTAAGGAACCCTAAAAATCCGCCAATAATAAAATTATCGGGGAACCGCCAGGCTATTAAATGCAGACCGCCCGTGAAATATATGGATAGTCCTGCGCCGACAATAGGTCGTGCGCTTATGGATTCTATTGGCGGAAAGTATCGCTGTTATACGCTTACTTTGGTCTAAGCCACGGGTCGGCAACATTTATTGAAGCTAGTAATGTTATAAGGTTTTTGTGCGGGCCACAATGTCGTCGAAATTGGGCCTATGGCCGCAACACACTGGCATACGAATCGCATGTGGCCCAGATACTGCGGGTTGCCGAACCCTAGTCTAAGTGAATATTAAGTAACTGGTGCAGAGTTGAGGTGGACTAATGGAGAACGTTGGTCTCCTGAAAGGTTCCTGGGTTCGAGTTCTGCACACACTTCTAATCTTGAGTAATACAAATTACTTGTAACCTATCAAGGTGAAGGAAAACTTCGTGAGGAAACCTCCTGAGATTTCCCTATAAAGTTCTCGAAGTTATACGAAGTCTATCAATCCGCACTTGGCCAGCGTGGTCTATGGCTTGTACTCCTCACATTGTGAGAGAAGACCTAAGCAGTAGTGGACCAGTTATGACTTCGAATGATGAGCGGAGGAAGAACATGGTCACTCAAAACTAGTCCCCGAGCTGAAACATAATGCAATAAAACCGGCATTTGGTTATGACAATAGGATCGCCAGCATAACGAATGCGTGCCCTCCGAAGCACGGAAGAGCCCAAGAAATTATTGCCACTAGTCATGCACATTCCTAGTGACTCCGCTCTCTGAGAATATGAGCGTTACAAATTCCCGTATATCTTAAGGCGTTTCGCTTCTTGTACGATTTTCTGTACATATTATTAAATATAATGCTTTTCTGCATATGCTATTAAATGTATATTATTCTATCGCTTTGTCATACACTAAGCACTATACCTTATCGATAGAACTGGCGATATTTATGATCACTTTATGTGGAGAGCCTGCTGAATGTCCTAGCCCGACGAATTTTGGCTTTAATTTATTTAAGAATTAAAAACTCACCGCAAAAAATTATTAGGGCAGATAATTTTTACTATATTATTTACTTTGTATCTTGTTGTAGGAACTTTATCAACTACGCTACAAGATCGCACTTAACATTTACTTTAGTTTACAGTTAATACGCCTTACTTAACATTTACTTAAGTTTACTTGTTATGCCTTACTTAACATTCAGTTAAGTTTACAATAAAAAGCCGTACTTAACAATCGCTTAAGTTTATTTGATACGTCGTACTTAACATTCACTTAAGTATACAATAAAAAGCCGTTCTTAACAATCGCTTTAGTGTACAGTAAATACACCGTGCCTGACATTTATTTTAGTTTACAGCTATGCCGTACTTTACATTCGCTTTAGTTTAAAGTAAATACGCCATACTTAACAATCACTTTAGTTAACGGTTAAGACGCCGTACTTAACACTTATTGCATTCTACATACTTAGGGAAGTCTGTTCGAGCTTCACGCAAAAACCACTGGACAGGTTTAGAAAAAACTTATAGGATGGGTTTTTTCCCACGGTATCCCCTGCCTGTCGTAAAAGGCGACTAAAAGGGGGCATTTGGGGTTGCAGGCGGCTATAGTGGGAGATCTAACCGCCTAATAGCCGCCCCGGGAAAGACGTCGGTATGTGTGGCCGCATACCGTCGTAAAGTGAGTTGACCAGGTACGAGACTTTGGGTCCCTCTCGCAAGAAGTCCTAAATTAGGCGCAGCGCTAGGAGGGCTCCGGTTTCTATCCATTGGAGATCCCGTGGCCCTCCACGTTGCGCTGAGAAAGGCCACCGGGGGGTTTTAGTGCGGTAAAAATTTCACATAACCCTGTGTCGCTCACGGCATCGGGTACCTTTGGAAGATACTTCGATACCAAAAAAAGGGGTTTTTCCCAGGCAATGGCTTTGTTTCCGCAGGATAACAGGTTTAAATTAGTATGGCAACTCGGAAACCAAGGGATCAATTTAGATAAAATTTATGTTTGTAGCTTTTGTAAGGACAAAGGTTGTAGGATACTTTTCATCCCAGAAAACTGCAGTGGGATAATAGGTTAAAATTTGTATGGGAACTCTGAAACTACTATCCCTTCTTCCGAAGCGAAGCGAGGCCAATTTCTAATTATTCATAAAATAAATATTTTCCGAAGATAAAGTCATAGTTTTCGTTTCATGAACAGACAGATAAGGTGTTATATGTAACTGTTTGAAATGATATTCATAATATCGCTTTAACTCCTGAAAATTCTAAGGTAAAAAGAAAGTTCTCATAATTTTAGTAAAATTCCGCTTCGCTAGTTACTTTGATAAAATATAAGATTTGTCCGCTTGAAAAACTGCGGGAGAAGTTTGGAATGCGAGAATTAATGGCCGTCTGGAGATATTAACTTTTAGTTAGGGACTTGTCCTACAGGCAGCATTTTAATGTGTTACCTGCGCTTAATAAGTTAAAAGTAATATAAATAATCAAGCTTTATGAAAAATATTTAAACACACAAGTTTTAATTATAGGACCCCTAATACTAAGAAATACGTACGTATACGTATTTTATTATTCAACTCGAACCAACACGCCCCTCTATTGAGCTCGGGTCTCTTCTCTGAATGAGAAGTTTAAGGCCATCCCGCACTGGCCAAGTGCAGATTGCCTGACTTCACACACCTTTGAGTTTTACAAACTCCCCGGCATGCAGGTTTCCTCACGATGTTTTCCTTCACCGTTATAGCGGGTGACATTCAAATGCTTAAAATGCACGTAACTCCGAAAAGCCAGAAGTGCGAATCCCAGGGATTCGAACTCGGACCCCCGACTAGGAGGCCGAATTCTTAACCACTAGGCTGTCACCGCTTTGCAAAATAAAATAATAATTTTATTACTGTTTTATTTAAGTCCTATTATGTGTGTACAAATGAATAGATACGTAAAATTTCATAACCGTCGAAGAGTTACCTTGTCTAAACGCAATCCGGAGCGTACTATCAGGTCATTTTGATCAAACAAATGCATTGTTATGAGGATGAAAACTATGAAAAATTTCAACTTTATAAGTAAAGAGGAAGTGGACCTAATTACGCTTGCAAGTTTTGACCCGAACATTTATACTAACAAACATATAAACAAACAAGTATACTAATATACAAACATACACTACAAGTCAAATAAAAGTTTGAAAAAACAAAATACCCAACAGTGCCAATAATTGGTACTGCCAATAAATGTTAAATGATATATTTTTAAAATGGTCTTTCACGATCTTTCATTTGATACCCGTATTGGTTAGGTAAGAAAAAATAAAAACTACACGCATTTTTCTCATTCGCGGGCGCCTTTTTAAAAATGTACACAACCTATGTCACTACAATTCTGACAAATTCAACGACACTTCATATGTCAAAATCTGTCCAGCTGTTTAGACTGTAAGGAGTGCCAAATAAGTGGACATACATACAACCCAACATTCATACGTTTGAAAAACATTACTCTCCTTTTAACGCAATTGTATAAAAAAAATCTTCAATAATTGTGCACACACATTTTTTATAGCTTAACATTATGATGTATGACTTTGAAATCTTAAAACCCCAAGTATTACTTTAAGGTTACCTCAACAGCAATAAGACTTATTTTAAAATTTAAATAGATAGCGTTAATTACAAATAAGTTCATCTCAGTCATTATAATAAGCATTAAATCAGTTTAAACGAATGATTTAAATATCCACTTTCTAGTTAAATAACGAGTTCTCTTTCATCTCACTCTATTTCAGTAAGACGCATATAATGTCTTCTAAATTAGTGACGCAGTATTTTTCACCGGCCCCATATCTATTTGTAAAATCTGTCTTAAATTGAGATAGACCGTTTTGGTGATCGTGCCGATAATTTTATAGGTGTGTTATATCTTGTTGGTGATAACGTCAGTTATTAATCTGTTTTAGCAAAAGCAAGAAAAAGTGTGAATACATCAGGTTTTATTGTAAATCTAGAAACAGCCGTCGCTTTGCTTCGGAACCAGTTACCTGAAAAAAGAAGTTATTGTGACATAACTGTAACAGTTAGACGTAGTGTCGTGGACTTCTTTGTAGATATTGATGTCCTCTATAAAACTGTAGTAAGTCATTTTTTTCTGTTATCAATAATTTCCGTAGAATACGCCATAAAAGGATTTTTCCCACAAGGGATTACATTGCCGAAGTTTTCGTACGGATCCCTAACTTTTTGGAAATATTCTATAGAAAGACTGATCAACTTCAGGCTCGCGGGCCATAATGTGGCCCACGAACGGATTTTAAATGGCTAGCGCAAGTATGTTTTAGAAGTTTTTTATTATGCAAGTGCTGAGAGTAATTAACTAGGAATCACTTGTGGCCCGCACCAATATCCTTATAATATTTTTGGCTCTCGTATTAAAAAAATTGTCGACCGTACAAATATATTATT
>DWJZ01001986.1:0-20967 GCA_018249125.1 Asbolis capucinus
ATCATATTACACGTGTATCTATTGGTAGTTTACCTATCACCATTGGAGTCGATGGAGAGGCGTGCTAAGAGGCTCATTGGTGAACGAGGTCTGATAGTGACCGATCTACAAAGCCTCGAGCACAGGCGCAGAGTTGCCAGCCTCTCGGTTTTCTACACACACTTTGGAGTGTGTGCAGGAGTGCGCAGTTCCTCCATAGAACAATCGGCGTACGGCAGGTATCCATCCTAATGTTGTGAACATCGCACCGTCCCGAACGACGCGGACAAAAAATGGGATAACTAACGTCGGTGTGCCCTCCTACATATGATGCGGGAGTCTTCGAGAGAAGAGTCAATAGGCATTTATTAAGTTAGTGCGTCCAACATCTTAGACGTCAAGGCCACTTACCATCAGGTGGGATCGATGTCAAGCATTAACTTAATCTATGTAAGAAACATATGAATATTTCTTTTGGAATTTTGTCTAAGTGATAAAAATCTTTGCAAATAAGTTTTCGGTTTCGCTAGTATTGGAATTTAATCCTTTTTTTTGTTAAAACTTCAAACATTTTTGGATGCCCTTTATCGAGGTTGATTATGACCCCGCCTGGCTCTTTATAATCGGACAAGGCAGGCATTTGTAATATATGTATGTGTGAGTAGAAGTGTGTAACTGTTTATCGGTTGTTGGTCTAGTGTTTAGTGAACCTGAACGCTACACCGAAGGTTCTATTCCCACTCAGGTCAAGCTTTTCTGTGATGAGCAGGATTGTTTATTCTGTTTGTATCTACATATGTATATAAATATGTATTTAAAAATATATATTTATGTTTATCAGTTATCTGATCACCATAGTACAAACTAACGCTTAGTTTGTGGTCAGATGGCCGTGTGTGAGTTGTCCAAAGATATTTAGTAACTAAATTAAAAAACGTAAATTTTTTTATTAAACCTAAGCCGACTCCTAATATTCCGACAATCGTAAATGTTTACAAATGTATATCGGAGGGTTAAAATCCAGTGGACTGTACATCGCGGATGTCGTTCTGTGTTCCTCTATCAAAATAATAATATTTTTCCTTAGAGCGAAGGAAACATTTTCAAATAAGATTGTGTGTTGTATGGAACTGTATTTTATATATATTTCTATTGTAATATCTATATAATATCATATCTCAGTTAGTACCTAATGTAATGGAAAATAATCTAACTAAAGTATAGATATTATTAAATTTACAAGTACATATACTATATACATACATATGTATATGTATGGTACTTGTCCACCTATCGCACTTGACCAGCGTGGTGGACTGTGGCCTGAACTTTACACATTGGTAGGTAGTCAAGGGTTGAAATTACCATAATGACTTGTACTTATTTCCGTCAAAGACAGCCATTTATGTGTCATGTAATTGTTTGTTTTCGGTCTATAGGTGTCATTTGTGATATTCTGCGCTCGCAGGGAATCGTAATCCGACGTAACAGTATATCAAGCTCAAAAATGCACATCAAGGCCATTACACACATGCAGAACACGACGTTCTTGTGACGCGCGAAGTAGTATCTATAAACATGGGTTATTCAAAATATTTTAAAATACAAGCTTTAATTATAGATTCATAATAAAAAGAAAGACACAAAATTTCATAATTGTATTGTTACTGCTGAGAAGTTCCCTTGTCACGAGCCAATCCTGAACGTAGTATCAGTTTATGCTTTTCATAAAACGCATTGTCAACAGGTTGAAAACTTTATGCTAAATTTCAGCTCTAAATTGTAAGAGGAATTGGGTCTAATTAAGCTTGCAAGAATTGACCCGTAACAAACAAATATACTAACATACTAATATACTAACATACACTGCAAGTTAAATAAAAGCTTGTAAAAAACATTGTTTGAGTAATCATATATGTATATTTTACTAATTTCATATTTTTGTATTCTATGTAAATATATACAAATAAGAAATTATGTCAGTTTTGTATAACTTGTCTTAGGTAATTTTATGTTGTGTTTAATATACGTATGTATGTGCTGTAACGTAAACTTTAATAAGCCTTTCGTCTCTTCCTTTTTCCTTTAGGTTTTCTTTCTTCTCTTTCTTTCTTTCTATTTTTAAACATGATAGTCTATATATAGGTATGTGGTCGCAGGGGTCTTTAGGTTTGTGTCCATACCCATGTATTTCAATAATATATAGGTATGTAAACGTTTCATTATATTATATTTGATGCAGTGTAACGATAGACCGACTTGTGGAAAGATTGGTCACGTAAAAACGTCTGAAAGGGTTTTAGTGAAGTTTGGCTCAAGAAGACTAAGTAGTAAGTGTATAATCTGGATTAAAGAGCGGGTACATTTCATCCCGGGAAATGGATCAGGTCCCGCGGGGTAAGAGGACCTATCTACTTCTAAATAACTTATCCTATAATTTATTACGACGCTTCTGTCAATACTTTGAAAGTACTTCGAAAGTTTCATCGGGATATAGCCTATTGGGCTTCGTATGAACGTTAAATGGTTTCTTGAAAAACATTTGGGCAATCGACCTTATATTAATAACACGGTGTTGTGAGCTGTGTTACTGATAAAGCGTAAAATTGATTCGACCAATCACAAAGCATTATTTTGACTTTCGCCGCTCATTTTCTTCGTAGATTTGACCGATTTTTTTCCGAAGCAGAATATTTATAATTCATTACGCATTAAAAGTCAATGTTGTCTTTGATTTGTTATACCTACATTAGTGTCAATTAATAATTAATACGAGATTTGCCTGTGAACTTATTCATGAAACGTGTAAAATCTCAACTCATAAATTATCCGTTCTGCTCCCGGATCTCATCAGGCTAGTAAACTTTTGTATGACATTGAAGTATTGTTATTAAAAAGAGTACCGGAATTTTTTATCCGTTGGTTTTTTTTCTTCCGGCCTGCACTAGAATATATAGTCTCAAGATTATATTCGTTTATAAAGCCGATGACAGATAGGTATTATTTATCGAGACTTTAGGCTTTATAAAAGATTTTTTTTTATATATATTTTGTAATTAATTTCATAATTGATGCAGCGACATTTTTTTCTTAAATTTCGACTTTTGGTTCCTAACACGAAATATATGGATTTCATTTCAATTTATTTTGACATATTGCATTTTTGTGACGAGCTGAATTATGACCAATGTTGTAATAATAGTATACAATGGTGCTACTATTGAAAGCAGTACTATAAATTATCTTTAATCTTATAATTTTAATTTTTTTGGACTTCATTTAATAGTGGAAATTCACAAAGTTGAGAAAATATGTTAATACCGGAATATACAATGTCTTTAAATTTGTGTATGTAATATTTATCATAAGGTTCTCAAAGGTGATGACTACCATCTATACTTGGCCACTTGGCTTGTAGCCCTTATATTATGACCGGGGACCAGCAGCGGCATAGTCAGGGTCTAATATTTGTGCCAGAATTATGGGTTACAGTGATGATGATGATTAAGTCGTATGTAAGAAAGAAAAAAAAGATTTATGTACATTGTAATGTTTAATATTGTTATAAGCTAACCGAAGTTTAGTTCAGCCCTGTCTTTACATTTCTATCTAAACTAATAATAAAACTGTAACGGGGTCAATTCTGTACATTTATTACAAAGTATTTTTCGGAAATTTCGATGCAGGGAGGCCTTGTTATACATATAAGAAACTTATTTTTTTTTTGGATTTATTTTCTTTCTCTCTGTTCGAGCTTCACGCAAAAACTACTAAACAGAGTTAGACGAAATAGCATAGTCGTATTTTAAAATCCGAGAATGGTTAAAGGTTATATTTGATTCCAGGAAATGGCTTTGTTCCCACAGGATAACAGGTTAAAATTTATATGGCAACTCCAAAACCAATAGACCAATTTAGATAAAATTTTGCAAGTTTGTGGCTTATGTAAGAACAATGTTTAAAGGATACTTTTTATTCCAGAAAACTGCTTTGTTCCCGTTGGGTAATAGGTTAAAGTAGGTATGGCAAATCTAAAACCACTGGACAACAAACGACGGCAATTTCTAGTTATAACTAAAGAACTAATAATTTATTGCCTTAAGAACAACATGAACAAACATGGCTATACCTCCCTAACACTAATGACCTGAGAATGGTAGGTAGAGTGTGGCATTACTAACCCGTGAAGTGGCGTTCCTCTGGACGACGATCTCGAGCCGGTCGCCCGCGGACGCTATGAGCGGCACGGTGAGGCAACAGTCGTAGTCTACTGTTCTGGTGCCATTCACCTGCAGAACATACATGTAGTTAAATACAATTTATATATGCATCTGCAAAGACTTTAGTGACAAATGATAAGCACAAGAGACGAGAAATTTAGCAAAGGGAAGATCTCCCACCAGGCGAGGTTTGATGCCTGGGGAGGGGCCGAACTCCGACAGTTGTAAGTCGGAACTTGTCTATATGTTAACCGTATAGATAACTTCGATAGCGTGATTCAGGTTTCTCATGACGTCATCGTATGACGTGTCTTGCGAAGTCGTCACAGAAGTATAATGTAATTTTTGTGAGAAGTTACTGTGAAAAAGACGTCGAATAAAGACGTCAAATGCAAAATACCTGATGCGATGACAATTAAACTACATAGTAAGAGTCCGGGTTCCTCGGTACATTTTTTCACATCATTATTATTAAGTTTATTTTTGGTGAGTAGATTTGGTAGACTCAACTTTTTCACTTACAAAAATTCTCAAGTGTGGTAACTACGAGATAGGGACAGCACTATAACGCACTTGGGATTATTATAATCGCTTGTTTCGCACGCTACCCTGTTTGTATATAGATTCTGTACTAAGCAGCGATTTAAAAAAAAACGTTAAGGACAAGGACTAAGGGACATTTTAAATAGCCATTAGGTAAATACTAAGTGCGGCAGTTAGAATAATACAAATTCAATACCTTTAATCTCATTTTAAGCGAAAACGTCACAAACGACATTAGTAAATCCGGTCTTATTCAATTGAAACCGACTTTATCATATTATATCTGGTTATAACCGGATAGGGCCTAATCCACAGACCTGAAGGATCCTGTCGAAGGGCCGCAGTAGACCAACGATGTCCGCAGGCCCGCCCTTTCTAATCCGGTTGATGTAGACCCCCCTCTCGTATAATCCGTCGGACACTGAGAAGCCGTAGTCATCGTAAATGGCGTCTTTGTACAGAATCACGTGGTGGACGGAGCCCCGCGCGGGGGACAGCGTCTCGCTGCCGTACAGACCTGGGGGCGAACGATTTGGTATAATATTTTATCTAAATAAGTATTGTATTGGAGAGTGCTTGTAGAACACAGAAAAAGAATTTTAATATGTAACTGTAAATTTTAATATGTATTGCTGAAGACACAGTGAAGGAAGAGAATGAGAAAGTAAAACGTCACGGATGATCGAACGCCTATAGTATGAGTTATGATAAAACTGTGGTGCCACTGCGTTTGCCGTTGGGGTCCTTCAGGCGCTTAAACAAGTATCTAGATTAGGTATATAATAATGTAACACACATAAATCTTTCTTAATATAATAAATGTAATAGTCTGTATTTTTGTTTCAAGTGCTTCATATTCATATGGTACTTTTTATCGTGATTACGTTCTACTTTTACATGTATGAGACACAAAAATGTTGGAGTTAATTATTGTTTTTTGTCTATTCAGTTTATTAAGTAGAAAAACATCATACAAACGATCGCAGAGGTGTATTGTATAGCTATTAGTATACGGGGAACAGAGAAATCTAGATATGTATTAAGATAATTGATTTAAGTTAATCTAAGTTTAAGGTTTTATTTTGTTTATTTACATCTTTAAAAGGCTTTGTTTTCTTAGGAATAAATATAAAATTACATATTTTTTTATATGTACTTGATTGTATTTTATTTTCACATAAATTTCCCACATCTAAACTACTGAACTGATTTTAATAAAAAAATATACAAAAATAAAATAAAACTTGAGAAAAAAATATAGACTATATATGGTCACCCCTGGACCAGGCTTGCACGCAACCGATCAGCCTGGCGTGAGATGGATGAGGCCTTTACCCGTAAATGGGTTCCCTATAAAGATATATAAATTAACTTTTTTAAATGTGTATACAAAATTTTATTGTTTTTAAATAAATAATAAAACGAATAAAATAATTAACATGTACAATCACAAATAATAATTGATAATAATGTATTTTAATGTAATTAATATAAAAAATATTTTATTTTTGATCATGTCAGCTTCTTGAATCTTTAATTAATAATTATAAATCAATTTATTGTATTATTTTGGGATATAAAGGTTAATTATTATAACATTATATACACGATATGCGTAAGATCAACGGTGTACTCACTCGGAACATCATTTTCATAAATAGGGCTCGTTGCGAACTGAAAGCTAGTTCCGGGCATACCCGGCTTATGGGGGGATTTCTGCGGAGTGGTCACCGTATAGATACCGTTATTCAAATAGTCACTATCCCAGTTCGGCCGCCTGCTTATGGGAGAGACTATCCCATACGGCCCCATCTGGACGTAATCGCATTTGCACGTCGATTTCTCCATATTATGCAACTGACAATCCTTCATTGTATTCGTCAAGATTTCTATCTGCTGCACGTCGTCCTCTCGCGTTATGTTTTGCTTGTTCTTCAGCGTGTTTTCCGGTAGGATACAGGTGTTCTCGTAGTGGAACGTCTTCAAGGAATTGTTTAAGGAATAGTTTGGGAGCGGCAAGTCGTTAATGCTGTAGGGCGCAGCCGAACTGAAATTGGAAGCCATAAGTTTGTCCTCGTCCGTCGGAGAATACGGCTGCTTATCTATTCTACTCTTGTCTGGTACGGCGTACTCTATCACCTCGGAGTTACCTGAAACCGTATGAATAAATATCGACTTAACAAATCGCGCTAATAAAACACTCTCCAGTAAAGTGCCTTAGAAATTGATTTGCCTTTTTACATGGGATTCGGCTTGTATTAAAGGTTCAGCCGTTAAACAAACAATATATTTGTCGGAGAAAAAATAGAGGTAGAGATTCGGTCGTTACTTATTCATGGAATTGTTTCGTACAATGGTACAGGTTTGATAAGGTTTACTAAAATGAGGTTGGGGGAAACGAGATCAAAATGTAATATTGTTTTTTTTACCTTGATCTCCTGCTTTTAGTCTCGTGCAAAAGTCTGTTAATTTTCTTTCATTCTTTGATGCGATATTTTGATTTTATTTTACATAATTGGCATTTTACCAAAAGAATTTGAAAGGGTTTGGTGAAACAAAAGCAAAAAAGACTCTAAAAATATACCTTCTCGATAGTATCACAAAATTTTCAAAGGTTAGGCAGTAAGCATTATTATAAAGTTGGAATTTCCAATTAGAACTACATATTTCGTATCATTAATCTCACCGCAGTTAGCGCTGGTCCGTACAGGTGTATTCTGATCCCAGGATTCAACGGCACTGTCGTTTGATAAGCCAGGACTTGAGGTGGAATGACTGGAGTCTCTTGCACTAGATTCTGGACAATCTATTGAACCTACACGAAATAAAATTAAAAATCTGTAAAGCCCAAATTGGTAAAATGGTTTCACAAATACAAAATATTCTTTATTGTACACCAACAAGAGATTTCAAATAAAGTAATACAATGGAATCCACACAAAGGTGGTTTTATCGGTTAGTAGCGGTCTCAGCCAAACAACCTTGTACTAAGTACCAAGGAACCTTTCGATGTTTTAAACATAAAACGAAATCTGAATCCAATATATTGCACCGTTTTTGCTGTCATCAAATACATACACATCTTAGAAAAAGATGAACGTGTTGGTTTTACAAACAACATCCAATAGTAATTTGACTAATTTATATCAGGTGAATGAACAAATTAAAACAAAGGACTTTAGTAGTAATTATTTCGTAATACTAAATTAAATTGTTGCAAAAATCCTTCTGAAAACTATTTTAAACTTTTATCTATTAAAATACCTATTGGAGTAAAAGTTTCAGCTTCGAGGCGTAATTTATATAAAAGTTCTTAACTACACTTTAAAATGTTCGAAGCGTAAAAAACTATTTGCGATTGATATTTCTTAATACACACTGTCACTACGCCAGTGCAGCGGACCATCGTTTACCTAGAAAAAACGTTTTAAGCCAATTGATTTTGTAGTTTGAAAGCCCTGTCACGAAAAAGCGAAAAGTGTTGGATAAAAGCGTTAAGTATCATTTGGCCGTGCGCCAGCGTGGCTTTGACAGCGTACTAGTCCCAGTATCGAAAGCCGTTGTAAAATCCTTTGCTATTCAAAATTAAATTATTTACGTCTATGACGCTTTTCTATGTAATTTAAACGGAACATAATTTGTCAATGTGTCAAGTTGCCGTTTCGTTTGAAACTTAAATTGTATTTAAATATTTCTGAACAATTGTAAAGATGGAATTGAATATAAAGTGTTGTTGCGGAAGGGATTTTAAAATGAATTTGACAATAATAAAGCTCAATGATCTAAATGAGAAGCGAAGATTCCTAGGCGATTGCGGAACCTAGAAAGCTATCGCAATGGTCATAAAACTAGACGTTTATCTTGTTATGTCGTTCTGTATTCATTCCAACCGTTTTGGAAATGAGCCCAAATGGTTTGGACGAATCTTTAAAATAACACGCATCGGTAACTCACCGGTGATTTTTCTGCAGAGTTGCAACTGGACTCGTTGTCCGCTTTGCTGTAACAATTTTATCGCTTCCGATAAAGGCTTATTTAGGACACTTTCACCGTTAATGCTAAGCAGTTCATCCCCTATTGCTAATTTTCCGGATTTTTCGGCTAAGCCACCTGGAAAACGGTTTGAAATTGAAACATTTCAAGTATATGAGGTTTTTAAATTGCCAAAGGTTTAAATGAAATTACATCAAAATCCTTGGATTATAGTATAATGTTATCACAATGCCTATTCTATCATGTTTTCTTGTGAAATTTCATCGTAAATACTCGTGACATAGTAAAATAAACTTACAAATAGAATGCTGGTGTTTAAAAGCATGTCTATCGGGGGGTTTTCACGATTGGCAATGCTATTGCAAAGCAATGCTACCAATGCGCCAATGACCGCGTTATGTATTATATTTAAATAACAGATTTAATTAAGTTCAATTTAGTCATCTACATCTAATTTGTTAATTAAAATTTACATACAAAACAAAATCAATTGTTGATAATTTTCAACAATTGTGTAAAAAGAGTCGTCTTCCAATATTTAAAATTTCAGTATTCAAAAACTTATTGCCTCGAACTATTAAATTATGAAAATTTTCTTTATCTTATTTTATTGTACTCTTCAATTTAAAATGAAAAAATGTAAACCTCTGCCAATAAACAATTACAATTAACTTATTAATAGTTAATACCTTCAACAAGTCCACTCAAAAGTATTGGCTGCGTAACATCTTCACTTCCCGCTATAGTCAATCCCAACGGACCATTCTCAGCCCTAATAAGTTCAACAACAAACACAGCTGTATTCCCACTATCCGTACTGCCGTGACTTCTCTCACTTTCCTTAGCACTGTTATTAGGACTGTCAGTATGGTGTCCGGAGTCTTCCCCGCTGTGAACAACCGCCTTTATTTCTATGTTGCTAAAGCTCTGTAATGTTAGCTTGGCGTTTGGTTTGTGTGTATTCGTCCATTCTTCCACGTGCTCGCGTTTCCTTATTTTAAGAGTTATTATATCGTCGGAGGAGTTCTGTAGAATGTTGAATGCAGTGTCCTGTATGAGAAGTTCAATGTTGAATTATATCGACTGGACAAATTTGAATTCTCTTATTCTAAGTTTGTAAACCTATGCATGTCAACCTCGACAGTGAAACTTGAGTATCAATAATATAAGCAGATCGACTTCGGAAAACAATAAAGGCGTAACCTTTTAATGTTTTCATTAGATTTACGCCCTTTTTCGCTATTGTACGAAATATAATATGTGCTTATTGTATTCTGCATAAGAGCAAACATCGTATGAGTTACTAAAGAGGTAAAACCTTATTGCTTTACGTATAAGGGCGAATATCTAATGACCTACTTAAAAGAGTTCCGCCGTTATTGTTTTTCCATGATCAATAGATACAACAGTGTTTGTAATTACCATAAATTATGTTAGATTAAATTATTTTATTATGAAGACTTTAGAGTTTCATACTTTACTGGAACACAAAACCTCTCAAAAGGAAACACAAAGAAGCTTAACTGTAGTTCTTCTGGGATACTTGCTATAAGTATTATAATTCGGAAAGGTTGTCAAGTTAAGATTTCCAAGTGAAGTTTAGGTTAATAAAATTAAAAAAATTGCACCATTTTCACCAAATTTTCACCATTAATCTTTTCTTAATTCTTTTCTTAAAATGCCTTGGACATCATTGTCAACGTAGTCATAGTTGATTATACGCATTATCACAAATAGCTCAACAACGACTCGCCAGATGTCAGTAAAAATACTACATGGCCATCGTCATTTTTGGCATTGTCAAAATTAAAACACTCAGTAAAATATTCTGTGTTAACATGCATAAAAATAAATAAAAAAAAACGAATTAGTCTCCTTTTTTGAAGGCGATTTCATGAAAAAAAACTTTCTCAAAAACTATGGTTTAAATATTTAAGATAAATTTTTTTTGAATTTAAATTTATAAATTCTATTCTTTTACATTAAATAAGTTATCGCTCGACTTCAACAACTTCCTCTTTTCCTCCCCGTCCTTAGGTCATCCTCCTACCCAGTCTTCTGTCACCCGTCCTGAAGTTGTTGGCGTATCTGGGGTCCGTTGCTGTCGTTATTGATCCCAAATGCATTATCAATGAACTACTTCCCTTGTTTCTTTTTCTTCCTGAATGTCTATTACTTCTTCCCTGGCAGGCAACGCATTAGTCAAACCTAATGTGTTTGGTGTCCATGGGCGGCGGTGATCACCAACCATCAGTTGAAGCGTCTACCCGTTTGTCTTATCACATATAAAAGAAACGTTATGTGTGAAGTTCATTAATTTTCTTGATCCCCAGAGAAACGATGTTAATAAACGTACCAAAGATAGATTATGCAGTGGCTGGCCATTTATAGCTAACAGTTGATCTCCAGGAGACAATGCTCCACTCCTGTGCGCCACGGATCCGGGCTTGATGTCCGAGATCACCATTGGTTCCTCATTGCTGAGGAGTTTTTGCTTACAACCTGGTTTAGGAAACATTTAAATTTCAGTCACAAGACTTTTTTCATATCGCAAACATTTAAATAATAATAATGTTTTATGCCATTGTTTTCAGTGATAGTTTTTGATATACATACATAGGTATTCTTATAATATTTATTGTTCTATATTTTTCGTTATAAATTTATTCTTCTTTTTGTGTGTAATTTTATGTGCATTTAATATATATATTTGCTGTCTAAATAATTTTTTTATCTCCCTCTCTCTACTTAAATATAGCCTAAGAGAAAGTCGAAAAAAACAAGTGGTTTACTGCGTAAAGTGTCACGAGTCAGTATTTTGAAAAATAATTAAAATAATTTATGGTATAAATATTTTTTTCTAGTAATATACACAACCATACTGATTATATACAATTGATTAGCTTCGGGGCCTGAAAACAATGAAAAATCACCTACTTCACGGATAAACATGTACTCGTATGTATATAGAAATAAAAATATAGTTACCAGTAATAGTAACTCCGAGACCGGCAGTACTCTTGGCCAATTTCACATTAAATACTCCGCTCGAAGCTTCTATCGTATTAGGCATACTGAACTCTATGTTGAGTGTTAAATACTTCAGATTGTGGGAATCGTTTCGTCGTTGCAGTATTTCATTGGCGACGTCTGTTGTGAGGTTCTCGTGCCCGTTGATAGACATTACTCTATCCCGGATTTGGAGGCAGCCGGATCTGAAATACAGGGTTGAGTTAAAAAAATCTGTTACAAAAATAGGTTTCAATCACTAGGTTTCGGAGCCTGGAGCAACTACTGCTCGTTATGAAGCTACGGCTCGTTAAGTTTTGTATACCTTTTTAGGACCCTGAAATACTTGGAATGAGATAAAAAGATGAAAACATCGGGGGACTCCAACTTGTTAATGACCTACTACAGAGTAGGGGTTTCCCAGGTGGAGTTGTTACTCGCCGACACAGGTATTGGAAGTTTTTAAGCAACTCGAAGTCCTCCGACATAGCTTAACGATTGCTATATTATGATTACAACCAGGACAGAGGGCTTACCCGGCGAAACGCTAATGAAATGTTACCATTAGCGGTCGTCTAGTTGCTTAAATTTTTCGATCACTTACAATCGTCAAAAGACGTCAAGCAGTGAGCGCTTTCATGCTTAGCAACAGATAGTGTTGGTTTAAAACATGGGTAAACCGAAAGGGGCAAAGGGAGATGTACCCCATCACCTGGGGCAGCTGACACTGTAACATGATGCTACTCTAACACGATTATGTGGACGGGATACATCCATAGAACATTTAGCTTACCCCTCCCTGGGTCCGAAGCTGCGTTTGCCCATGGGCGACTTCAGCCAGGTATCTTAAGAGCTGACAATAATGAAACCTGCATAGATATTTACCGGTAAGCAGGAGACTGGGTGGCGAGATGCAAGATGACCAGGCAGCCATTTTCCTCTAGCACGGCGAGCCCGCTGCTCTGACCTGGACCCACCTCCAGCTGGACGTTGAGCGACTCCGTGCGACATAGCGCCATGTTCATGTAGTTCTGTTGGCTGTCTGTATCAATAGAAAAAAATATATTAATTAAAATATTATAAATATGAAAATTGTAAACATGAGTGAATAGATATGTGTCACTCTTCTGTTCAAAAAGTACTGAACGGATTTGAAAGGAATTTGAACAGAGATAGATTATAGTGTCGAATAACACGTAGGTTATTTACAAAGAGTAAGACATTTATTACGCATACTGCACAGGAAATAAAGAGACATAAAAACACAGCACTTAAAAACAAAAACTTCTAATCAACATCAAATTTTTGAGTCAGCAACTCGTCGTGTACTTAGTAGCTTCGTCGTCGTCGTAGCTTTTATTTATTGTTGGCCGCAAACGCATATCTTATATTTTTAGATACTTAAACGTGACTTGATCCACATTTTTAGAGTTTTTTGTGTCCTTGTTAATTCATACAACACCGATTATCATGGAAACGATTTGGATACGGCATTCTTTTTAGTTTTGAACCATACATCTTTTGTTTTATTTAAAATGGCTAACAGATATAAACGATAAATGGAAAGTGGTATTACCAAAACGAATCGTGAGCTAAAAGTGTTACATATAAGGTTTATTATAATCTTTTAGTCCCTTATCAGAAATGACCTTCGTATCCAAATATTTGTTCCCAACACATTCTATTACAAAAGGTACCCACATCTATTTTGCTCAAATATAATATTGCCAGCCAACTAGGGCGGTCGAGAATTAATGAAATCACAATAGACCTAAACAAATATTGTCCCCGCGAACTAGACGACTGTGACGTACGAAATACAGTTTATTGAATACCAGAGCCCCTTGCCGTAAATTGGTCTTTTAGATGCCTAGGACGATCGAATGTCTAATAACATATTTCTTTTATAAAAAACTAGGTTCCGCCCGCGGCGTCACCTGCATGGTCTTTTTATGAAACGTAGCCTATGTATTACGAGTATTCCAGACTATATATTTAGCTCTGTGCCAAATTTTGTTCAGATCTGTTCATTAGTTTTTGCGTGAAGGAGTAACAAAGATTTATCAATCCATTCATCCTCATATACTTTTGTATATGCCGCATCCATAATTACTGGTAAAAGATTATTAATAGTTGCAGGGACTTCATTATTTAAATGCTTTTGTTGAAAGTCTTCTTTTTCATCAGCTTTCAATCCTCTCAATTTAATCAACTTTAATCTATTTATTTTTATTTATTTGAATATCTTTGCGTCCGTTGCGAGCTTTTTTGCAAAATTTATTGATGAATTTTAAACCTTTTAAATTGGACCTTTCTCAACCCTTTTAAGCAAAGAGGTTTCTAAGCAATTATCGATAAAAGGTTTTCTACAATATTCGTACTCGGCCAGAGTTTGATAAATTTACATAGTTTGTGTATTATTTATATTTTAACTAATTAAGACCTTGTTGGGAGGGAAAGTTGTGAAGTTATTACAAATTATGGGACTGTTTTACTATATAGTCAGGGGTCGGTAACCATGTGGCCCGCGGGCCGCATGCGGCCGTATGCGGCCACAGCGACGCAATTTACACGACGTAACGGGTTTCTTGTGATCCTCCCGACGAAATATGGACTGCACCAATATCCTTATAACATTTGTGGCCCTCATAAGAAAAGGGTGCTCGCCGATATAAAAAATAGTTTTATTTAAAAATATCTTCTTAGTTATAGCTAAGGGCCGCAGGCGGGAGGAATTTATTTGTAGAGCACATCAATCAAAATCGCATTGAAATCGGATCAGCCGTTCACAACATTCGCGTAAGTTTTTACAAAATATCTTCCATGTACAGCTTTGGTCAGTTACAGATTCATTATACAGTTTCCGCCTGCGACTCCGCCCGCGTGTTTTGTTAATAAAAAGTTTACATTTCAGACCTTAAGCTCTCCCCGTGCCAAATTTCACTCTGACCCGTTCAGTAGTTTTTGCGTGAAGGAGTTACAAACATCCATTAATTCTCACAAACTTTCCCATTATATTAGTAGAAGATTGAGAATACTACGTACCGTATTCGTCCTGGAGACCTAGTTTTGGCATGGAGCTCTGTCTGTAATTCCTTTGCCTGTGTTTCTTCGCGTTTAACGTGGAAGCCCCAGATATTGAATTTTCTGGAACAATAAAACAGGATGCTTAACATAAATCTAATATATCTCGTGTCGGTGTTTTTTGTTTTTTTTTGTGTATTTGGTAGATATGAGAATAGACCGTAAAGTATTCCTGTTTTGTTAAATCTAATGTAATAGAATCTAATGAAAAATGAATTTGTTTGAATCTAAAAAAAATATCCGTAAGAAAAAAATAGATACATTTTTTTTTGTATTAAGAAATATTTGTAACCCCTTTTACGGTGGGTTAGAATATTGAATCATTTTCAATGTTCTGACCTGTCCTTTCCATATGTTTTCATAATGTTTTTCAAAATACATACAGATTCTACCTTTTTGCTGGCACCAGACATGTGCTAACATAAGTGTGCACTTTTTGGAACACTCGTGCAACACAAACGTTTGAACAATGATCCTTTAATAATAATAATAATTGTAATAACTTCACAACTTTCCCTCCCAACAAGGTCTTAATTAGTTAAAATATAAATAATGAAGTTAAATAACCGATACCGAAGGGCAAAGCACACTTGTGTGTTCAAACATGTGAGAATAGTACCAAATACCCGCGCCACACATGTGAACACTTATGATGACATATTTGAACACATGTTTGGCGCCAGCATTGGAAATATACATATAAGATACAGTTCAATTGTACTTATATATTGGAAATACTTATATATTGGAAATATATAAGTACAATAGCCTTTATTTTTGAAACTGTGCGCACATCGACATTAAGCCGCCCGTCGGGGCCCGACACAGCTTAACTACTTCTATCTAACGATAAATTTACGCTAACAGCGGTCACCTATCCTCCTTCCAACCGCGCCCGTTATAGCTTAATTCAATACTTAATCTGTGAGCTTTTAATTTAATAAAGTTTCATGTAGACTATTTGTATTTATGTTATAGTATTTACGTGTATTTATGAGACAGTTCTTCAGTATCAACTGCGGGCAGAACTCGAGTGTTTTAACTTAAATGAGCCAAGTTCTGTGTTTATGTATACGTTAAGAGAAAACTGTGGTCCAAGTTAACCGAATAAGCGTGCATTTAGTTAAGTTATAAAAATGCTTCTAATTGCATAAACTATTCTAGAAATTAATATGAATGAAGGGCATTGAAGCCTTTGATTGGATTTCAAGGCAATAAAAAATTAAGACGATATATTATTACGTACTTTTATTAACAGACAGCTATTTAAGTATAATAATTTTAGGTTACATTTGGTGGGACAGTGGCGGAGTAAAAGCAGTGAATATTTTGCAGCAATTTCCGCCTGTAGTAAATTATGGAATATGCCAAGGAAGAGTTTCCTTCTCTCCAGATTCATTGATTAATTCATATAGAATTTTAAGCCCTTCACAGCACTTCTTTTGCAGTTTTGATATATATTAGTTATATTAATTGCATCGCTCCTTTTGTGTTTAGTACCACACTAAAGCCGCTGAAGTTGCGCTATCCGCCCGAGGAGGTTTTCGTACCGACTGTAATCATATGACGTACATTCCCATATTAGCGTATTCGAGATGTTGGAGGTGTTTTGCTATAGCGTTTAACATTATTGTGTTATAGAGATTTTTTGTAATTTTCTTTAGTGATTATTGTAAATTAAATTATGTTTGACAAAATATTTCCATTTTTGAACCGGTTTTGCATAATCTTCTGGGCGTACTGGGGGCGTACTGGGCGCACGATAAGCAATTCAGGTGGGTATTGGCTTCTTTAAGATTACTAATACCCATAAATTTTATAAATCTTAAAGTAATTGTCTGTCCGTCTATCTTAAGTATATGCCCCTGAACTACGGAGATACTACAGAGACAGCCCAAGAAAGAACGTAGGCCAACTTTTATCGGAAAAAAGGAGTTGAAATATTGGATCGAATTTTGTACGAAAGTTCAAATTCTTGAAGGTAGAAATTCGTATTTATGTACATCATAAGAAATAAATCGATATCTGTTCTAGCGTTTTTGAAATTTTAACCCGGAGGGAATGAAATGAGGAATGAAAATTTCTAAAAGGAAGTTTAAGAAAAAAAAATGACTTCTTAAAAAATAATTATAATACTAGCCTCTAGTAAATCTTCCACCATGAGCCAGCACATGCCGCGGCGCCACGTGAAGCCGAGTGAAGCCAGCCTCACAGTTCTCGAGGTAGCACATCACCTCCTCAGCGGTGTACACGCTGCCGTCGATCACGTGGTCATCGAAGGCCAGGAGCTGGTCGCCGGGGTGGAGAGCACCACACCTGTGACCAGAATAATATGCACATTACCGACCTGTTTGTCTGACTGTTATAAACCTAATTGCTAAGCAAATCGCGGTTCAATTTGTCCCAGATGAACTCTGTGATGAACAGGAATGTATGTTCCGCGTGTGGGTGTAAGAAAATGACGTGTTGTGCGACGTCGCCACGTGTACATACGTAATAATATATAAGCGGTATTTTAATTAAATTCCCGTAGTAATTCTCCAGTATATATGTAAATAACTTATATAATTAATAAAGATACTTCTAATTGAAACGAATAACGTGTATATGAGACATTTCACAAATGAGCGAATAAAATAATTAGATAGTACAATTTTCTTATGTTCTCGAGGGCTTACTAAGGACGAGAGTATAAGACGTGTGATCAAAGGCAACAGACGCCTTCCGAGAGGCCACTTGAGAGGGATGAGGACTCATTAAGATCTAAGAAACATTAGTATAAAGTAAGAGGGAAATTGAAAGCTTTTCATTTTGTGTTAATTCCGTAGCATTAAGTTAGTATATGGTCATAAAGAAGCGGTGATAGCGTAGTGGTTAAGGATTCGGAATCCTCGGGGGGTCCAGGTTCGAATCCCAGGGCGCGCACATCTAACTTTTCAGAGTTATGTGCGTTTTAAGCATTTAAATGTCACTCGCTATGACGGTGAGGAAACCTGCATCCCGGGGAGTTTGCAAAACTCAAAGGTTTGTGAAGTCTGCCAATCCGCACTTGGCCAGCGTGGTGGACTATGGCCTTAACCTTCTCATTCAGAAAAGAGACCCATGCTCAATAGTGGGTCGTGATGGTTTGAAATGAAAATGATGAAGTTAGTATGTGGATATTAGGCTGGTTTTGCGAAAAATATTTGAAAATAGATTGAATAAAATTATTTTTACAAGCTTTTATTTAACTTGCAGTGTATGTTTGTATATTAGCATGTTAGTATATTTGTTTATTACGGGTCAAATCTTGCAAACTGAATTAGACCCACTTTCTCTCATACTACTGAGTGGATATTTTGCATAAAGTTTTCATCCTGACAATGCATTTTTATGTCACGCATGACCTGATGCTACGTTCAGGATTGGCTCCAGACAAGAGAACTCTTCAACGGTTAACAATAGAGATATGAAATTTTGTGTTTCTTTGTATTATGGATCTATAGTTAAAGGTTGTGTTAAATATTTTTAAAAACCTTTGTCAAATTCAATATATTTGTTGCGGTAATTGTGATTTTTTTTTCCTGTGACTGGCCTGGTCAAGTCAATTAGCCTTATTCAATTACTTATATCTTATATTTCTCTTATTTAGCCAGAAGTAATTTTGATTTCCAGCGCAAGGGCAAAAGCAGAGAACTGTTTCAGTTCTTTGCTATTGAATGTTACCATTAGTGACGTTTTTGAAAGTTGTTAAGGTCGTTACTCATTAGAGCAGTGGTTCTTAACTGCTGGTCCGCGGGCCACTGCTGGTCCGCGGGCCAAAGCACCTGAAGTGGTTCGCGCAGCCATCCAAAAAATATTAAAAATTTGGAATTTATTAATTTTAAATTTAAATGGATTGTTTATTACGTACCTTCAAACAGTTGGTGGTTTTATATAGATATTTACACCCAAACACACAGGACAAACATTCCTGCTATCACAGTAAAGTTTGAGCTGGGTGGGAATCGAACCCACGACCTTCGGTCTAGCAGTCAGGTTCGCTAACCAGTAGACCAACCGGTCTGTGTAAAAGTGGCTATCCATCCATCCATACAAACTTTTACAATGAAGTATAACTTTACAATTAATTATACTAACCTGTCACTAATACTGGCTGGCAGGATACTGTCGATGTAGATGACGTTACAGTTCCCAACCCTCTGGTACGTGTCCGAGCCAGAGCTGTATACGTCATCGTACCGCTGGTTGCTGAGGAAGAGGCCCAGGTCCTCGTTGCAAGGCCTCTCGATCTCTATGAGCAGCGGTCCCGTCGCCAGCTTCACCGATTCCATTATAGACACGTCGTATTCTATAGTGAGACTGGTAACTTGGGGACAGTTCTGCAGGATCTGATGCACTTCTGATAGTGTTTTGTTTGTTAGTGATATCTGTGGGGAGATATTTTAGTACTAAATAAACACAAATCGAAAAGCTAAGTAACAGCGTGCGCGGCCGGTAGGAGGATAAGTGACCGCTAGTGGCAAAATTCATGATCTCTTCAGTGCTTCCGAGGGCACGTATATCATCGGTCTCGGTTGTTATCCTTACTATCATTATCGTTTGTATGTCAATTATGAATTAAGCTTTTATTCTGCCTAATTCGAAATATTTGCTAAAACTAAACTAAAGCTCGTAACAATAAAATTACAAATGTTAAGTCTCACTTAAGTTATTCACGTAGTCAATATCTCCGACTGAAAGTCAAATAAACCTGAGATAGTAAATTAATTATTACATATATTTAATTAAATTAATGTGACGTAATCTCAGGGGTATCAGGAGCGGTCTGGATGAATTTCTATATAATTAAACGAAAGATCAAATTAGGGTCTATGAAACGTAATCTTACTAAGGGATTCTCCAAATTCCTCGTTTGTTCAGTGCGAGTGTAGGGCGCACGTCTCGGTTTCCAAGGTCAATTTGTTCGTGGTACAACGGTAATTAAAGTTATTATTTAGTCTGTTTTATTGTTGATTTCACTTACATTTTCCTTTTTAATTTTAAAGCAATGCTACCATTGGAAAAAAAATTTTAGAATATATCAATAGATAAAAAATGACAACATTTTTTACTGCTGTTTGAATATAATCCCATCTGATGGTGAGTGGTGATGTAGTCTTAGATGGTAAAGCGCATTAACTTAGAAGCCTTTGATTACTAGGCTACGCGCGTGGATCTGCTCACGTGGTACCTAAGTTTTTAAAAAAAGCCTGTTACTCTTCAGAGTAACAACTATTTCTACATAAAACATGTCAGTCTGTTCGTTCCGACGTGAAAGACGGACAAACATACAGATTTTCACATTTAAAATTTTAGTATGGATGACATTATGTACTAACAATTTATGGGTCACTTACAAGTAGTTAATGGATACTTTAAACGCTTATTAGAACGAGTTTTGCAGATATACTGTACTTAGAGTGTTTTAAGTAACCATTAACAAATGTGGGTGCGGAAAAACGAGTTCATTTGACGACAATGCCAAAGCCGTCGAAAATCCTAAAATATTTTTAAATTTTCGTGAGTTTAAGTTTTAATTAAGGGCTGAAGTATTTTTTGGGAAATTCGTTTACTTGCGCTAGAATATTACTAGAGGTTTGAAATTTTTCCTTTCATACCCGGCCCGTAGCACGTAGCACGTAGCAGTAAACTAGGTGTAATTAAGGTATATCTGCAAACCTTTTTGGTACTTTTTCAATTAACTTTAGAGGTCAAGCTTATTGGAGTCAATGGGATTTTCGTATCTACTTACTAAATTTATAAACCACATACAGTAGGACTTGCAGAGGACTCATGAATTTTGTTACAGAAAAAGAGAGAGAAAATTCAAATCAAATTATTTTTTTCATCGCGAGAGTCGAAAATATAATTATATGATTAACTCAGTACTACGGCAGGACCCGTTCAAACAGACCGGCGCGGAGAGAAGAGAAATTTTTTATCGCGTTTCAAAAAAACTTTTGTGACTTTGAATTAAAGTTCATTCTCACCGCGTTCAGTCTGTTCATAAACATACTCATATCAAAAAGGAGTGCAATGATGGAATTTCAATGTACTACAAGTCTTTTTCAAGGTGATAAAAATGTTCTGTGATCTTCGAGCTGGGCTGTGTGAATGG
>DWJZ01001987.1:0-20965 GCA_018249125.1 Asbolis capucinus
TATATTGAAATATACAATTATACATTATATGCAGTTATACTTATACATGTAACGTAAAAATTATCCAATGATATATGTATATATTGCTCATTAAAATTATCTCAATCGGCCAAGTCGTTAAAAACTTATTCGGTTACTAAAAGATCTATTAACGAATCAAAATATTAATTTTAGGTAAGTTTTTGAACACTAAACAATTGTAGGTGTTGCTCTGAAAATGCAATAGTTTTACTATAATAAATCTTGTAATAAATCCATAATATGTATATCAATAATTATGTAACCTGTAGCATTTTATACATATTTTGAAGGTACTATTACTAAGAGTTTTAGTAAAAAAATGTTGTCTGTGCCATTGTGCAGATTAATCTCAGAAATGACTTATCCGATTCGAATTGGTTTCCCTGATAAGCTGTAGTAAGCTTGCTGGTTGTTTCATTTAAGTCGGTTAAAAAATAAACTTAAATCCGTTGAGAATCCGACCACGGCCCCATGTAAATCGAAGCGAGGGTATTTACAATACAAACGTAATAAAAGTCGTGAACGGAACGATAAGCGTGATGCAGAAGTTGAGAAGTCTCAGCCGTTGTCCGGCGAATCGATTAACACGTCAGGCACGATCCGCGAGGGTGTCGCCCGGTATCATACGCATCCTTAATCCCGAAACAAATCTCAATGAAGAGGGCGCATATTCGCGTTAATCCTACACCCGCCGCGCTTCTCCGCTTCAGCTCGCCCGATTGGCTTTATTAAGGTGTAGCCGACCGCTACAATTATTATGCGTCCCCTGTTTGCGGTGGCGTTTCTGTCTGTGAAATTCACGTAATTAAGGATTTGATTCGTCCTGTACTACTACGGTATACTTTTTTCCGGTTACATCGTGAAGCAGAGTAAGAGAAGCGGTGATGGGAAGCAATCGGGAAATAATAATAAATACTGACAATAGTTTGAGACTCACTGGAAGAGGATTTTGTTATATTTTACACGTTAATGTGCTAGTAACGCTAGTAGTTTGAACGTTGGTCTGTAGGGAGGACCTGGGCTGAAACCCACACAACTGGCGCGCTTCTCTAATTTTCAAAGTTATGTGGGTTCCAGAAGTTGATTATCACTTGCTACGGTGAAGGTAAACATCGTGGAGAAACCTGCAATCTTGAGAGTTCTCCATTAGTTCTCAAAGTTGTGTGAAGTCCACCAATCCTCACTTGGGCAGCGTGGTGGACTATGCCTGTACCCCTCACATTATGAATGGAGACCCGAGCCCAGTTTATGAGTTGTAATGTTGAATACATTACTGTCGCGCTAGTGAATACGGGTCTCTCCTCGTAAAGAAGTCTTTAGTGAATTGGTAGAGGGCTACCTGACGTAAAACTTCTCCACTGCCATTTTATGATAACAACTCTTACCGATGGTTTTCGTGCCCTTCGACGCCCAGAAGCGCTCTTGATTCTTTTACCACGAGGGGTCACTCATCCACTTTCTGACAGCATCTGTTTAACTTGACCGACTAAAATCAACAAAAGCCGGGCCACGCTACGAGCGCATAATCAGCTTTTTAGTTTTAAAGATTTTACTTTTACCAGAACATATTACATAGCAAAATATATTTCATATTATTGCAGCGTATTATCTTCCCATGTACTTTAAGAGGTAAAGAACAAAATGCGTCTACACGACGTGAAATAACTCAATTGAGGAATAAATTGACGTAGCGAGCTAGCGCACAAACAGCGCCATGTCGAATGCAACAATGTTAAGTTAACTTCGCCACAAAGACGTACAATTACTTATGTTGCTCTTTGCAAGTTGTGTCTAAGCAAGTTGGGATGAAAGGCCGCGTAAATTGTGAACGGGAACGTATTCAAGTTTGACAGAGAACGCTAAGTACAGAAACTGCGCGGTTGGGAGATCACATTATGTTGTAATAGTTCCTAGTCCTACTGTGAATCCACATCGTTTAAATTTTAACTGCGGAACACAATCTCGTTATGTTACATGAGACTAGGATACGGAAATTTTAATTTTACAACCGCAACAAAACATCTTGTATTCACGGTGACATTGTAATTAAATTAAAATATTTAGCTCACCTGGCAGGCTGTGCTGTAGTTTAGATAAAAGAAAATAGTTTTGTAGCATGTACATCTCAAGAGAAGAGAGAGAAACTATTTTACTCTTTCCACGACATTACGCAATCGACAGCAGTTATGAATCAATATGAGATTTTTTCCCAACAGGTAAAGCATCTCGAGCAACCGGTGTAAATAAATAACTATAACGTAATTGTAATTGTATTTCAGTTGAATTTTTAATGGAAATATTACAAAACTTCCCTTGGATTCTGATTGATTGGGATCATTTAAATTTCTTGCGCGCAATCGGAGCAGTGGCTGTATTGAGTTAGCCCTCGAATATTTCAACTCGAATAAATAAATTTGGATAAAGGGTGACCGCAAAAGTTGTTTTGGCAAACTTTAGCCCTTGTTGTCGTTAATAGAACTGTGTTGTTAAGTTGTCCGCAAAGTTTCCGAGATCGTTTAGTAATAAAGAAAGAAATAACACTAAATTTTTACTCAAAATATAGCTTGTGTTTATTTTTTTTTTTTGTTTGCCTTTATTCTTCGTATTTCCCTCTGCTCAATAATACGTTAAACAAAACACCACATTTATAAAGAAAGTAAACGAGTTCCCAAAAAAATGGACGGGAATTTAGTTATGAATATTTTTATATCGTATTTTCCGAAAGTAGATATTAATTTACAGAAGTTTCGTAAGATGTATTCCAGTTTTGATGTTTTAGGAAAGATAAGCAAACCGATGTAGGCTATAATTTTTTTTTGCGCAGAGATGATAACAATTCTTGAAAGCCTTTCATCGTCCTTTCAATAAGAGAAAGGTTGTTTATCCCGGGGGTATGAAGTTTCGTGTAGTAGGCTCATAGAAAATAAATCTTGGCTACATAAACAAACCTCTGTGGTATCCGCCGATGATATACCGAGTAAATTGCCGGCGGCTATTTTGTCAGTATGTTTGAATTGAACCATAATGTAAACAATCTCGGATCTCCGTCTATCATTTCGATTGTTTTCTACTGTATCTGTAAAAACTGTTTCTTTTCCTCTATTCATTTCATCATGTTCCCTTTTGTCTTTTGTGAAATTCACAACGATTCTAAACTCACAAAATTTTAGGAAAATCTTTCCGCTTATTTTGGATTTTAAAATTTTGTTGTCACCTTCGATGTTGTAAACTATGTATTTTGAGGAAATTGAAAAACTCATCATAGCTTAGATTTTATTGCTTTATGTTATTTAACCTTTCGCAGTCTTATGCTATCGTTTTAAAAATTCTTTTATGAAATACTTATAAGGAACCAATGTACAATCTTTTACTAAATCCATTATTCTAGTCTAGGTGCTAACTGTCAGTATATCCAGCAAGCATTGTTACTCTGTACTATTTTAGTATATTCAAAGATGTTTGAAATCTAGCAACGAAATGAGCGTGGCAAAGTGTCTTATTGATTGTACATTTTTCTATTTGAGGGGAAATCGGAACCGTTAATTGAGTACTGTAATAAAAATTTTTGGAACCTTTTAATTTATTCAACAGTTAATTACATAAAAACTTCAATTTGCAGTAAGCCTTGTATGCATCACAATTTAACGGTCCCAAATGGCGGGCCTAAGAAAATATGGGTCTTAAAGAGAATTTAACTATGTATGAAGGAGACACCATTTTCCTTTTAATTTATGTTAAAGTTACGACAGGTTGTAAATATAAAAGAGTTGGGGAAGCTTCTGTGTGTGGTAACAAATAAGTGCTAGGAATCATTCGCAACTACTCGACTGCCTTGAAATACTAAGAACTGTGTTTAATCAGCATATATACATATGTACTGTATATACTATATATATACTTTACATTTTAATTGGGTAAAGTTATTGATATTTTTTTTCCTTGCATATGTCATGTAAAAAAATAGATCAATGGGTTTACTATTATTTTATTCTTTTTTTTTTACTGTGTCAAATCTTAAAAAAATTAAAAAAATAGATCAAAACAGTATAAATCTGGGTAGTTTACGACCCATTCGTGTATACAATATACACAATGTATACAGTATAAACAATGTATACAATATACACAAAAAAATTCATAAACGTGAGTCCAGCCAACATTTATTTATGCACTTTTATTAATAATCATTGTCACTTAAACTTAAGGACCTAGGTCAAATTTTTAAAAAATGAATATCAAGGGAAATGACTTGTGAAGTTCAGATACAAGGAAATGATGAGAAAAACCCCTTAAGTCCTCGTTATTTAAGATAAGACTTATGGCTCTTGGCCTAGCTTTATTAACTCGCAGACGACGATGGTTATAACATATACCCACTTAATTTCATAAAACAAAATTTATGCGAAAATTTGTTGGGAGCGAGCAACGTGAAAATAATATTCTGCTCGTAACGTTTGTAATATTTCGTGAAGCCCTTAACACTTATTAAAAAATCTAGTTTAAAGTATACACAGAACTGAATTAACTTATCTTTATATATCTAAATAATTCCATTGTACGTGTTTATGTAACTGAACTCCCCCTTAAAGACTGGAATGGTTGAATTTTTTTGCATGCGTTGGGGTGCGCCCTGGATGGTTTTGATTCGCAAATCTGCTCAGCAGATGGCTCTGTATTCGATATTTGGATTATATGTTTATATATATAGCAACTAAATGACTAATTTTGGTTTTGAAAAATTCGTGGAAATTAAGGGGAAATTCAAAAGGTAAAAAAAAATTGCGGCATGTAGTTCGGCTAGGTCAGCTAGTTATATTAAAAACGATTCACATTAAACCATTAATTTCTCAATTTGTATGATTGTAATACCGTTTTTACCTTAAATCACCGTAGAAAACAATGGGCAGAATAGTGACGTCTTAAAATTTTGATGAATAACGTCTTTTATGATGAGAAAAATCAATAAGAAATTATTTTTGAAAACTTTTTATCATTCAATCATCCTTTGTAGCTTTTTCGAGTGCATTTGACGAGAAATCCGTTTATTGTTAATTAACACAATGAATGATATCATAAGCTTAAAATGATAACTTAAAACTACTTACAACATAAATATATATATCCATACACAATCAAAAAGTCATAACTCCTCTTATACAGGTTGCTATAAAAAACATGCGAGGTACATTATGTAGACGTAAATCTTTGGGAGAGTAGCTAAACGAGATAAAAACAACACTCTTCTCTAATGGTTCGTTATGTGGCTAACGCAGGTGTTACCCGAACGTGGTATCTCGCACCTAAAAATGTGAATTTATTCCCCACCCAACGGCCACTCATGATCGCTACGCTCAAACCCTTAAATTAGGGGTTGACGTTTATCTCTCGGCAGTAAATAAACCCAACTACTCGGTACACTCAGTTTATTTCCATTTAAGGTTTTCATTATAGCTTCGTGAAACATCGATAAAATTGAATGAAGGGCGGATAAAGGGTGATGTTACATAGTAATATATGAATTATGAGTTTGTATGAATCTTTATTTTCGCATTGTATGAATTTTAACATTGATGAAGAGGACTTTGTATTGTTAATTTTTGAGTTTTGTTACGTGAGCTGTGGTTTCCTTATATGAAATAAATGTTTTTTTATTGTATTTAAAAACCATAGTGACTTCGAATTGAATTAAAGCATTAATTTTAGTCATTCTTAAATGAACTTTAACATCCTCATGTTTTCTCTGGTACATTGACTCATCTCGACGTTGACATGAAACTGGCTTACTCCCATCTTTGCTTAAGTGTTGTGGATAATAAAATAGCTGCGCTGCACCTGAGACGGATCCTGCCTCCACAATTAAGGGTTTGGATCGTGTACCGTGTAGCGGTCCCTACTTGGGCGCCAATTTTACTCAGCTCGACGTTCTCACAAACAAGATATTACTTGTCAAAGATCCACTTTTGAAACATTATACTTTAAGAAGAAAAAGAATGTCTCTAATTCAAGTAGCTGTATAAGAATTTTAACTGCAATATAATATCTTTGTCGTTGATTTGTTTTATTATTTTACAATATAACAACATTTTTTTGTTTTTTTTTTCAGATTCATTTCAAGCTTTAATCCAGTATCCAGACACGGGGTCGGCACAAATGGCAAAAACGGTAAGTTCTAAGTTGATTGTCGTTGATACTGAACAGTTTGTGCAGTAAACCTATAAAATTCTGACATATTATCCACTTTTATGAGCAGCTTTAGAACTATCTAGAAACTGTGTCTTATCGAGTGTATTCGGAACTCTGTTAGACGGGGCTTTCATATTGATAGCTGTTGGAGCCTACACGCTGCGGCTTAGTCTGGCTAGTTATTTTAACTGTTATTGCTTCAAACATTAGTACAATTTTCCTTATCATTTAAGTTACTGAATGGTTCGATGTTGGAGGAGTTTTCGTATTTGGATTGGTTATTTAAATTCTCTAATAGTTTGTCTTTATAAATTTCAAGTGTCATACAGTTTCTTACGTTTTTTATCCTTACTATTACATTATTTTCCGGATTTGTTATATTACCTCAAAAAATAATTTACTGGAGGAATAAATTGGCCAATTTTATGTTTAATGAAAAATTATAAAGCTTACAAGCATAACATTACATTGATTCATAACGATACTTGTTAACGATACTGATTAATAATCTATAAAAATTAAAATTAATATATTACGTAAACTTTGCTGTCATTCGATAGACAGGGCTAAGTAATAAATACGTACTACTGAGTAATTGGGTCGACTGCTACAGCGTTGTAAAAAAGCAAAAAAGTGTTTTATCAAATACCAGGAGTAAAAAGAAAAAAAAAACCGTTTCATAAGCTAACGTTCATTAAATAAATGAATGAGCGTACACTTTTTGCAACAATAGTGCTCGTACGTATCGGAGGACGGTTGTACAGCGTGAATGCTCTCGCCGGTTGGCGAATGGGACACCATTTTTCTCCCCTCAACTTTTCCCATTCGCTATTCATTTGCGTTAGAAGTTGCTCCTACCGCCAACTGCAGCGACTGTTTTAACTTTATTTCTGATGCAGCGTTCAGGGCAAATTAAATTTCGTTTTGCAGCTTCCGCAAACCCACTTTACGAGTACAATAATTATTGAGCTTTTGTTTTTTTCCATCGCTCGACAGTTATGAATCGCTGTTAATAACTTTTTTCCCCCCATGTTTATGTTTGTTGAGGCTTCGTAGTTCTTATTTCGTAATTGATATTATTCTGTTTTTTTCGCTCCATCAACGGTTTGTGTTCAATAACGTTGTTAAATAAGTTTGATGGTAATATTTAATGGATAATGTTTTGGTATATTTTGTGGGTAGTTGTTGGTTATATGTTTATGGGGGATTCATCACATTTCTCCAGTGTGGATTGGGATGGTGCAGTGGATCCGCAATCACAAAGTACTTCTATTACTTCTTTGACAGTGGAATGTTATGACTAGTATTTTAATTTATTTGAAAATTACGTAATTTGTAAACTCCGTCATATGTCCGTCACATAGGTACGTCCATTACACAAAATTCATCACCTATGTCTTATTTTTGCTTTTTAGTTTTTTACTTTTGTACCTAATTAGATTAAACAGAATTATATTTTCGAAATTAATTCCATTTGGAACTAAGCATACTTATTACTTTAAACCGAAGAAACCTCAGGAACCTCTTATGCAATTACGATATGACTGTCGGGAAATGAAAGGTGAAATCCTAGTAGCGCTAAGTCTCGTCTCATACTAGGGAGTTGTTCCCTAATAGTCTTCATAGTTCATTTCTGCACGGAGAAATACTAAATTTAACCAATAAGACTAAAAATTTGTTATACTGAATACAAAATCGGATTTTGTTTCGCCTTAGTATAAACCTTGAAGCAAATATAAATATAAAAAAGTATAAATACTTCCTTCTAAAATCGTATTCGTAGGCTTAGACTAGAGCATACTCCACCACGCTGCTCCAGTGACTAAACACAATAAACTAAATTAAACAATTTAACCTACTTTACTCCCGAGAAAGTCTAAGATGTTTCCTTGTTTCCACTGTCAATGATGTACACTATCATTTGATGCACTACATATGTATTATACGATATATGTATATTATTTGCACACTAGTATTTTCGCAAACTTTATTTTTGAATTATTCTATGTTGTTATGGTGACGTACAACAGGTCGATGTGAAATTTATACAGCATTCAAATCCTACAACTTATATCCGTCCTATAAGAGAGAGAGACTATTTCTTCTCAAATTATACTTTTGTAAAATTGATTTTTTCAGTTTGTTGAGTATTGTTGACCCTTTAACTCTTCCCAAACAGAAGCGTAAAGCTTGAAACGATGCATTTTTTCAAATGGTACCGCTCCATGCCCACGGCTATAGTCCCACAACCTATGAAACATCATAAAAGACAATTAGATCATTTCTCAAGTAACATTCAATTCGCCCCGTTGCTTCGCTAATTGGAAATGTGTTTTCATATCGTTTTGTAATGTACTTGTGTCATTAGCTACGTATCTAAATGCAGTCTCGCATGAAAACCACTCCATTTGAAGGCAATTTAATCCTCTTCATTACGTGAGTAAATTGTTTCCACTGAAACGGAGATTTTGCCTTCACATGTTGTACGTACCTGTCATTTATACACATAATTCAATGAAATGAAAACTATTTTGTCTTAGGAACCAATAGCTTACCCCTGCTTATCTCTACATTTATATTTATAAAAATCAATGTTTCTTTGTGAGTTTGTTTGTCTTTTAGGGACTCTGAAATGTTATGTGATAGAACACTGATGTCTTTGACAACTTTGTTCAGTATTCTATGAAACAGGTTTTGATACCAAAATCATGTCGATAGTACACAATGATATGGTTGAACGCGCGCTGGTTACAGCTAGTTAACTATAAAATAATAAGAAATTATGAAAAATATATAAAACTTTTCTTTAAAAAAGGCTGGAGCCTCGATAGACATTACCTATATGTCATCAGCTTTATATATAATACAAATTTTAGAACTATGATGTACGTTTGATTTTGATATACTCGTATTTTGATTTTAAACTCGACTCATTGTGGACTGTACATTATGCTACGTTATGGGTAGCCACAATATACATATGTATGTATACACATCACAGTATACATACATACATATGTGCGTAAAGTAGACTGACTGATGTAGTAGTGTCAAGTGTCATATGTCATCTTTCATCCTGTCAAAAGTTTCTCATCTCCACCGCAGTTCAGCCGAGACCATGATCTATGGTTGATATTTGTCCAAATCTACACTTCAGTATAGACGTATATAATTTCTAGTTAAGTTTGCCATTAGTTTCTCAAAAGTGATTTCCAAAAGAACTTTTAAACTGCTGGCCCACCGATTGACTTCGATTTTGTATTTTTATTTCTAATTGTTTTGTTCTTGTTCGTTGTCATTTTTTATCGTATTTTTGATATTTTATCTAATTTAACTTTCTATACAATACATGTTGCTTTTTTATCGTACTACAATAAATGTCTATGGTTAAATATCGCATAGTGTATGATTTGCCATTCGTAAAAATGCTTGATCGTTTCCGTGCCTTGGAGGACACATTAAAGCAGTCAGTTATTATCGTCAATTGACAATCGACCCTTCTTCCAATTTACATACATAATAGCTTCGTAGGCTTAATCTACGTTACATAAAAACCCGCACCAATTCAATACATACTTTTTCATATCAAATAGCTACAAGCGATTATCCAGTGAATGATTGATTTTGACCATAGTGGATTTGTGTCAACAATAACCTACAGCCAACAATGTATTGAGAATAGGCACATTGTACACACACACACATAACAGGCCACGCACACAACACTGCGGGTAAACTTGTTCAGCGTATACCTTAAACACTCAACACCCGACGTTTGCGGAGGCCGGTCGGGAATTTTCACAAAATGATATTGAAACGTCCCGCAAGGTAAGTGGCAGCAGGAGTAAGAGGTACAAAGTGAAGTGAAGCCGGATAGCGCTCCAACCACAAAGGGCACAGTCGGATGCTGAAGCGCTCAAATCCCCCGATCCCCAACTCTTATGATCCTTGACATAAATCTCTAACCTCCCCATCAAATCTTTTCAGAGGCGGCTTACGCGCTCAGACACGAAATGTAAGCTTTTAATGTGCTCAATTCTGGTTATACCCATGTCGCGGGGAGTCGCGGACGTACACAAGGTTAATGCCGGTCCAGGCTTACACGTGTAATGTCCAAGTACTATTTTATGTTTAGGACCTGGTGAACCGAGCATTACTCGGCCACCAGGTAGTGTGAAGCATAATTAATTCCGATCATTGGTTGCTAAAAGTAATTTTGGTTACTGGTGGCAATGCTACCTATCGTTCCAGTATATTTGTATTTTTAAAAATTACAAAAATTCGTATTTTTTAACCTTTTGAAACTGAAATCGGTTC
The DNA here is from genome assembly GCA_018249125.1 of Asbolis capucinus. NCBI lineage: Eukaryota > Metazoa > Arthropoda > Insecta > Lepidoptera > Hesperiidae > Asbolis > Asbolis capucinus. The sequence continues at coordinate 10,522 of DWJZ01001987.1, forward strand.
CTTAACTCAAAAAACCGAAACATCATTTTTTTATTGTAATTGTTGAAATAACTTGCAAGAACTCGATTACATAATAAGTATACAAAAAAATGTCTCTATTTTAATATAAATTGTGAGGGTTTTATAAAATCCTAATTAATACAAAATGCAACCGCCGCCGAAGGTTGAATGTGCTCTCCAAACGACGAAAGTGATTACGTATTTGTTGCTACTAGCGGTCACCCATCCGACCGCGCCCGCTGTTGCTCATCTCGAAATCTGTGGAAGCCTATGTTTTGTCTTATAGCCTACTCAAGCTATGATCTCCTCGACTTATATAATAATATACAATATAACAAATGTATAATTTCAATGCTAAAATGAGTCCTAATGCATTATATATTTATGTGATAAAAGCCTCACCGCTCCATTAATAAGTTATGATTGATTGCCGAACGATTCAGGTGGCCGCTCTCAGCCCCATCCATAACGTTAGTTCGAATGAATGAGTGAATGAATACCGATTACTGCCTTCTTAACACATCACTGATGGTATTCTGCCTTCGAGGTGTACATTTATCATACCCTAGCTGTATCCCCCTGCTTCACCCGCTTTTCTCATGAAAAAGTTACTGTTAAACTCGTAAAAAGGAATATTTTCTCCAGTTTTTGTAATATTTCTTTTTAATGCTCAGTTTCTATTAGAGTAGCGTGATGTTATATAACATTTGGCCTTGGTAAATGGACTATCGAACACAAAAAAATATGTATTCGTACCAGTAGTTCCTGAGATAAGCGCGTACAAACAAACACATTCTCTAGCTTTATGATATTAGTGTATACAGAGTATAATGTATACCGCTTATTTATTGTTAGTAGTACATTTTTATGTTAAGGTTTATGATCCACTTATAAAGATTAAAAACAGTGCCTTATTTTAAAACCAATCTATGAAAGACTTATTTAAATTTTCATCTCATATTTCATCCCCATAGACATATGTAGATCGATATAGCAATAATGTTGGAACAAATATTTATTAATTTCTTATCAAGTGCATAAGTTTTCATAGTTTACAGAAAGTTTATAAAAAGTTTCATAGTTTAGTGATGCCTATGTTCTTTCTAAAGAACTATCTTTGTACAGAATTTTATTAAAATTTGTTTAGTAGATTAGGCGTCGAACCGATACAAGACGAGAGAGTTACTGTCACATTTATTATACTCGTATTAGTAGGGAGCAACTCAAGTGGACGTATATTATTATTATAAGTAGTCTTGAAATCTGCCTAAATGTATACGTAGTAATAAATATGTATATATTTATTTGTCAAAAATGTACTTACTTCTTGCCTATACTTGCCTATATATATATTTTAAATCAATTATTTTCTGTGTAAAATATTTGATACTTAAATATTATAATAAAGTGTACATTAATATTTCCCATGTAACGATACTGAAATCCGTGTAAACTGTAACGTGTGCTCTCACTATGGCGGCGTTTTGTGAAAATCCATCACTACACTTACTTGTAATCTGTTTAACCCAAAACACGAATGCAAAGCGAAACTTTTTAACACATTTCAATGGTTAATTTGATTATCAATTATATCTGATGTAATATTAAAAATTAGACCATAGATTTTTGTTTGAAATGATGGTGAAATTATAATGTAATTATGAATCAATTTAAGGGCCCTGTAGCCCCCTCGTTAGAGACCCGACCTTCGAAGCGAAAAGTCCCAAGTTTGATTCCCAGCAGACATTGACAGATGAATGTTTGTTCTCGAACTGAGTCGTTTGCCTTGTTAGTCAAGTACATATATACTCTAGATACAGCCGACCTTCAACCTCCCGCAACTTTTGTTATTAATTTGTTACATTTTCGTATAATTTGTAATGACCAGTAAGTTCCAGAAATGTGAATTTAAGTGATACCAATTCCTGTAATAAGATACCAATCAAACGAAACCCGTCCAACACATCTATTCGATAATTAAAACCAAACTCGAAATGTTTTCGTATCGCCTCTCGAAACGTGGCAAGCAAAGTGTTTCGGAGGAACTGAATTAAACAGAGCCCGACCCGCCCCGAGCCTTCATCTTGTAGGTTCAATAAAGTGAAATCCTAGGTGGCTTTTACGGGTTGCGGTGTGAGGGGTGCGGGCGGCTTTGTTTACATTTTAAAATTGCACTTTGCACCGCGGCCAACGTCGCTTACGTTCTTTCAACATCGGGACGTATTCAAACAATGTATCCGTCTCGGATATGATGCTGACACGTGACGTCCACGCCTCTTTGGGAATTGTGAGTTTATTTTATGAGATAATATGTTTGACGGCTCTGTATAAGGATACCAAGGGGTATATTGTCTGCGAAGGCCCTTGTTTCCAGGTTCAATTCCTAGTTATTGCAGACTGTAATTTGAAAGGGAAAAAAATATATTATTTCGATTTAATATAAATTAAATTTAAACATAAAAATAATTTTGTCGGATAAATGTTTCTTTTGGGGCCATGAATATTATTTGCTACATAATGTATGTGTCAGCGTGGTGGACTGTGGCCTTGACCTTCTCATTCAGAGAAAAGACCCGTGCTCAATAGTGGGCCGCGATGGGTTGAGATGATGAGTGTATCTATGTTGAATATCTAATATCTTGTTAATAATCTAAGAATTCTGCGTATTATATTACATTAGAAAATTCTTATTAACAAGTGCCGGTGTAAACAAAATCAAAATTTTAACGATGCATAACGGTCGGGTATAAAAGCCACAGTGTACCGAAGCTGGGTCCAAGTTTCGTTTAAAATTGCACGTACAACGACCTCCGCTGTTTGGAATCCTCCACGCTGTGTCAACACTAACCTCGCCACCACTCGCCATAGTCTCGTTACGTGTCACACATTGTTTGGCAATTGTTTTGTTAGTGTTACCACGCGACGTTTTGGGTAGTAAGTGATTGAATGAATAACTTAGTACTTTAGATGCGAAAGTAACTTTGTTTTTCTGTTACATTTTGAGGCGTAAACCACTGAACAGATTTTGATGAAAATTGTTACAGAGGTAGCATATATAACTTGATGAAAAATATGAGCAAATTTTTTAAGAGAAAAAAAAGCTTGAAGAGGTTGAATGTTTGTATGGAAGTTCGTCACTATCGAAGGTATATATAATCATAAAAAATGTATTTATTCACTTGATAACAAATAAATACTCGTAAATATTTGTTCTAGAGTTTTCGAAATTACAAAAATTCGGTTTGAAAAAGGGGATGAATGTTTCACGCGACTGTAGTCACGGGAAAAGTCTTCTTTAAAAAGTTATAAAGAGATCATATTATCGACCCCTTTGTCACTCGTCAGATGTCGCTCAAACTTAAATAGGATCACAAAACAAGCATCACCATTCGAATATAAAATTATCCAAATCGGTACCCACAGTACAAATTATAAGGCAACATACATAGAAAAATTAAAACTTCCTCCTTTTTTTGAAGTCGGTTAAAAAGCTTCGCGTCACAAGAAATTATAATCTTCAAATACGATTCAGAAGAGAAAGAAAGAAACTCTCTTTCGTCTTGGTAAGTGACCCTGCTGCAATGGAAATAGTCTCGCATTCAATTCCCGGCAGATGTTTTTGTAGCAGATAGACATTTTTCGCAGGTCCAGGGTGTTATTTGTGATCCATGCTACCTGCAATACAGGTATATACATGCATGCATATATATTGCATGCATATACATGCAATACACTTCTAATAAGTAGTTCTTAGTCCGGTATGAATACTAAGCTTTTATATAAATTATCAGTTAAGCATGGCATTTCTGACGCCTCTCCAGCCAATTAATACTAATATACATATGTATGTACATGCACAATGCCATCTGTTTTTTAACAATCCACAAAATACAATAAAAATCCGAAAATTAAACCAATCTATTCCTTGACCCAAAAAATCCCCCACTTCCAATATTAACTTTAATGTGGTGCGTTAAAAGTGTACACAAAAAAGTGTTACAACAATCAAATAAAAGTTTCTGTTTGACAACTCCGCGGCTATCACAATTAGGGTGTGTACACATTTGGGGACAGCGTCGCAGAGCAAACCGTTCCTCGTGCTCCATTAGACAATGTAATTAATACCCCGAGGTTGCCCTTAATTGTGGCCGACGGTGTACCGGCGACAGATGTTGATTCGCTGTGAACTATCGCTCGAAAACCACTCCTGTACCGCTATTGGATTAGTTGATAACGAATCCAACTTCCTACTGGTGTTGGAAATGCGGAAAGTTTGTGAGGATGGATGGATGGATAGGCGTACCAAGCGAGCGGCTGTAAAGGCTGGAATCCAGATATGTCCGTATAGTTATTGTTATGGCAGATTGGTAGTCACACTACGCTACCACCTGAATGAGGCTTTAGAATGAGTGGAGGCTGGTGGGATTAAAGTAGCAAGAAATTCCCAAGCGATTTTATTCACCTACATAGTTCCAGTGTTTTGCATGTATTGTTCTAGTATGTTGTATGTACTCGTATTGTTCTAGAATTTGTTTGTTTTTTTTTCGAATATTATATCTGTGTTTTGTATCTATGTAAATAAATGTTAATTTTTTGTTCCTTTTATTTTTTTTTTATTTCTATTTTTATCTTCTTATTTATTTTTTTCTGTTTTTTTTTATTATATGAATATTGATCAAAACGTTAAAAAGCCAACTATTTATTATTCATATATCTCGAATTCAATCAGCATATGTGTTGTGACGTGATGAATAATGAAGTCTTGAGCTCCGTCAGGGGCGGCGAACAGCATTGTTTGCGGACAATAATATTGTTCACAACATAATGGCATTGTTTCGCGTGGCCGCAAGTTTACCGAATTCTGTTCTGAATTATTCAAATACATTTCGTTATTTGAATGTTTTTGAATAAAAACGCTTTGGAAATAAATGTTAGTTGTACGTGGGAATGTGTGGGATTTGAAAGCTGTTATTGCTTGGTGGTTTGTGTTCTTACGTTATCGTTTGAATTAGGAACAGTTATTAAGGTGAGTTATAGGCCGAGGTCGGCTCAATCCTTCTTTATTAATGTATCATAAGTGTATTGTTAATATCCACATGAATAAATGAATATTAACTTTGACTTTGAATGAATGCAAATGGTGCGCCTAAATTGTAGTTTATGTATTGATTTCTAATGTGGGGACTGTTCATCATTTTCGTGAATGTAATTTTAAACAAATAACAATAGTTCAGCCCACTACGAGTTACGTTCACTCTTCTCCAGAACGCAGTAGTAGAAAAATTACTGGTCAACCCAAGGGTCGGTTCTCATCTATCTCTGTGCCAAATTTTGTTCAAACGGTTAAGTAGTTTTGGCGTGAAAAAGGGACAAAAATCCATCCATCCTCACAAACTTTTGCATGAAATACTCGGTTTCGTGCTACGCTCACAACCGCTGCATAGTGCGTAGCACTTATCGCCTGCGTAACGCGTAGCACTTGCGTAGACCACTGTCTACGGAAAAAAATAATATAGCGAAATACATATTTTTATACTTTTAAAACTATACAAAATAGCACTATCGCTTACTAAAATTATATAATGTGGTACGTTCTACATTCTAGCGCTTTCTCATAATATAAATATAGTTTAATTAAATAATGTAAAGCTTATAATAATACTGCTTATAATACACTTCATCTTACGTTCGAAGGTTACCGCGTGAAGGCAAAACAAAAATCCAACAAATTTTCACATTTATAATATTAGTAGGATAACATTATGTAAAAATAAGACGTAATTTTAAAACGAGCATACCAGTACGGGATACATTGTAGGGATAATTAAGCAACTTTTGGCAACTCTCAACCTCATTTCCTGCTATTGAAATATTTATATTCCTTTTCGTGTGCACGCTGGAAACTCGACGAAATTCAATATTTGCCTTGACTTTTGAGCAAGGAATGAAGAACTCCCTGTTCTTATTCTTATTTTTACCGTATCGCCCCGGGCGTGGAGCCGGTAAGTGGTCTTTATCTTTAACTAATCGCGCGAGTGGTGACCCCAGCTAATACAATCTGTGATCAATTAAAGTGTTAGGAGGTGATTTTAATAAAATTTTGGTGTTGTTTGATGTCGATTGTTGATGAGTTTTGGTAGGAATAAATGGTGAAATGTTGGTGGTCTCATTTATTCTGCTACATTTTCACTGTCTCGTCGGAATATTCAAAATTACTTAATTTATACATTTGAAGTCAACATATTTATTTACTTTATCGGAAACCTGATGTTAGGTGTTACAATGAGCGGAATGCCCAATAGTATCCCGCCGGTCAATCTGTGGAGATAGTAAAGTTTAGGCAGGGGTCCAAAATTAAATTATATTATAAAGTTTTTCATATTTATATGTAGATTATATATGTGAGTGTGGTAACTTTTATATATGTGAGTGTGGTATCAAATTGGTAAAAATCAAAAGATTATGGCGGTTAGTAATTTAAAAAAAAAGTTCAGGTCTTTGAGACGAGACGTGTTCGGTATGTCGTTAAAAAAACGTTCTTTGTCTGAAACGTACATATTTCCCCGAACAAAAAATTTAAAGTTTAATTTAAATAAAATTGAGGATTATAAAAATCTTAAACATTTAATATCTAAGAGGGCTAGATGGCACGGGGCAAGCCGCCCGTGAAATGCGCAGTAAAAAGCGCAGCGCGACCGTCAAACCTTGAACAATTTCTCGACGTCATCCGCGAGCAAAAACCGAATGCATTCCGGGCGTCCGCGTAATCCTCGCACCGGAAACAGAGGCACTCCGCTCCTGCCCTCTTATAAATATTAAACTGAGCCACCGGAACCCCCAACAAAAACGTTTATCTGCTCTCCGCGGAAAAACCGCCAGAATTAGCAACAGGGGGTGGATTATGGCGGACCGCACTTAATCCTTCTCTAAGAAGGCTTTGCTTAAACGAGTTCTAACGAGCTAAAGATAAAACAATTACCGACGACGTGATTAAGAGATACGAAGGACACTTGTTACGTCTCACAGCGACGCAGGCCCACTGCTTCGACTGGCGACATTCCAGCCGGTATTCTCCTCGTGAAATTGTCCAAGTCGAAAGTCAACCATACTAATTAATTAATTTGAGATCTGTTGTGGACGATTTCCTTCTCCGTGATTCCAATTCGTTATGATTCCGGTGGGATTTTACGTTTTGCTCCTGCCTGTTGTGTTTGCGTTTAAATTGTTTTTTGGATTGGTTTATTTTGGATTTTTTGTGTCTATCTGATATTAATGGACTGTGATATAAAGTGATAAAATCCTACCTGGTAAGTAGACAAACGAGCAGGTGGATCAACTGATGATAAGTAATCACCGAAACCCACCAATATTAAGAATAAACCCACGCGGGAAGAGAAGAAAACAAGGGAAGCAGTATATTGCTGAAGTAACCGAAATCTATAGCGACATCGAATGACCCCAGTAACACCAGCAACAGGCGAGCAACAGTTTCAGGACGCGTGATAGAAGAAAAATGGGAAGAGGCATGACTGACGGACGGGGAAAAAAGAAGAGAATTGGCTCATAAAATCGGATCGTAAATATGTATCCATTTGACCTAAAATAATATGCATTAAAAATAGTTATCTCATATAAAATTATTGTACCGTAAATTTTAATTATTAAACCCTTGTAGTATTCCTCTTAAAGTTTCTGATTACATTAAATAAACCTACCATGAAGCCTTAAAGATAATTTGATTTGAATAAAAGTAATTTAAAATTATTTACTTAATTATTCATTACTGGGAAAGCAATTTCATTAAACGTCAAAAACTCGTCTTCCCGAATGTTCCCCGCCGGCATCTTCGCCCGTTCCCGAAACGCGGTTTCCACCGCGGTTTCCAAATCGAATTCGGAAGAGAGGGGGGAGCTACACAAAACTAATTACGTATCAAAACGATCTTTTTCCACGCTTTCTTACGTGCTTTTCGCATTTCCATATAAGTCGAGCTATAAACGAACCAATCTATTCACGTCTACACATCAGGGGTTCAAATTTGCATATAGAGCAGAAATTTATTAAATCTACCGCCAATATCCCACCTTTTCGACATCGAACTCTTACTTATTCATTGCGTCTCTTAAAATTTTATTAGATTGTTAAAAGTATTCAAAGGGAAGTTGGATTATTTTCAGGGGCTTCATTGTCTAAGAAATTCATTAGACCGTTTTACTTCTTGATTTAGATTCTAAATTAAAATTTAATTACCTATGTAATTCTGTAAGAAAATTTAAACGGTTAAACCTAGAAAGTGTGAGGAATTTAGATTTTTTCTTTTTGTAAATTAGTTAAAAATCCATGGCGTGTATTGTAGTCTTCGTGTACCAATAATGTTATATTACATATAAGGCAAACGGAAAACAAATAAGTATTCATTGTTACTAGTAAGAGAAAAATCAAAAGGACTTGTATCTAGTTCATATTGAGTCTTTCCGCGACGCAAGGGGTCATGAATTTGAGGCAGGGTCTGGACAGGTGTTTGAACTAAATATTGTCTCTCGAGTTGTCCCAATTTACGAATGTGTAAACGTTTCGATAATCGTGTACATATGTAGTTTATAATAATTAGCGCTCCTAAAGTGAATATAAATACGCTGACTGTTAGTAATTTAACTAGTAATTTAAATAGTTACATTATTTGTACAGATATGTTATTAGATTAATTCTACTAATATTATAAATGCCAATGTTTGTGAGGATGGATGAATGTTTGTTACTACAAACTTAGTGAAGGAGTACCTTCACGCAAAAACTACCGAACGGATGAGAATGAATTTTGGCACAGAGATAGATTATAGCCTGGAATAATACATGGGCGAACCGGGGGGCGAAGCTAGTTTGCATAATATAGTGGAAGCAAAACAATGTTGTTAATTGGTTGAATTAAGAGTATTGCAACAGAGTCGCCCCCGGGCGGAGGGGACTTCAACTATCTTAATGAAAGGTTTGTCCGGGGTCAGCCCCCGGCTCTGTCGAACCATCTCTCTTAACTAGAACCGTTGTATACCTTCAAAAAGAAGTATTCTATACAATACACTGATACTCGTATGGATATACAAATAACTCCTTTTGGAGCGATCATCGTGAGCTACAACGGGCACAGGTGGCACAAAGTTCTTACGTTCTTCCGTGCTTCGGAAGGCACGTATCCTCGGTCCCGTGTTGTTATCATCGGAAACTATTACTAATCGATTTTTAGCCCATAAAAAGCTTACAATCGTAATGGGTTCTAAAATTCGATTTCTTGATTTGTGAATATGAACAATGCTTGCATAAAATCCTACTAATATTATAAACTAACTATCGCAAGCGGCCTCGCCCGCGTTATTACCTATTCCTAACTATCCTACTAATATCAAAACTATCCTATAACCATTCTGAGGATTTAAGCTACAATTATGCCAAGTTTTATTTAAATCTGACCAGTCCTTTTCGCATGAAGGTCGAACAGGCAGATGGGTGGAATTTTATTACTCCTTGAATCCCAATGAAATTTGGCACAGGGATAAATTATAGTTCGGAATAACACATAATACTACTTTTTATCAGTATAAAACACGGGTGAATCCGCGGGCGGGCCCTAGTTGTGTAAGACATATTTTATCAATCCTTTACACGTTACAATGGATGAAAGGCTGTCTGCAGAACAACTCTCGTTACAAATTATAGGCACATGGTGTCTAAAATGGAGACTACAGAAAAGTTGCTCGTCAAACTCGTGTTCCGAAATATCTACGAGTCTCTCTGACGAAAGGTTCGAGCGCTGTTATTATCGATAACAGCTTACGTAGTCTTTTGACGTACGGGATTTGTTAGGAGCGTCTATATACCGGTACACTAACTACCGGTACACAATGTACTGGTATATTTACCTCAGCTACCAAGTGACATACCATACATACCAGACACAGTACTTCAATTATAATTGATGCCTTTATTCTTTTAGAAATCCCACAAAAAATATTAAAAGCAACTCTCAAAATCTATAGCAAAACATTAAAGATCCGCCGTGCTTGGTTCATTTTTCAAAAAAAAAATTATGTACATTTTGTGCCAGTGAATGGCGGACATAAAGCTCGCAGGAATGGGTTGAGTGCTGTTGCATTTTAATTAATTCTCTTTTCTATCACGATGCGGTGTTATCGGCACCCCGCAGGCGTCGTGGACAAACAAATAGCTGTTGCTCTACTGGGACGTAACGATTTTAACACGGTTGTAATATACATTTTTCTTAATTTGCTTTACGTACTGGATCTATGTAGACTTGACAATTTTTATGATAGATAGTATTTTACACCAATTTTGCGGTTTACTATGCTCGTCTTAGTATACAGCCTTGGCCAAAAGTATTAGGCACCCTATAAATTACTGCAAAATTACATGTTCAGGGAGAAAAAAAAGT
>DWJZ01001988.1:0-20965 GCA_018249125.1 Asbolis capucinus
ATAAACTTAGTTTTGGACGCATTCACAGTAAGTAGATTGGTTTCAAGCTCGCGAGTAATTGTACGAAGTCCTTGGTTCTTCTCATGTAGAACCGTGGAATATGATAGCAGTATCCCAGCAAAGACATAAATGTGTCCATTTGTAATCTCGAGTCTACACAGGTTATCCATATAGGCCACAAATAGATTAGGTTCAAGGGCGCTGCCCTGCGGAATTCCCTTGGGTTAAGGTATTTCCCTTACTTCTGACACCACCGACCCTTACTACTTGATTTCTGCCCTGTAGATAGTCCTTAAACCAGTCTAAGGGCGTTCCACGTATTCCCGGGTCTTCCAACTTCTGTAGCAATAGTGGTATGGAAATTGTATCGAAGGCTTTTTTAATGTCCCAAAAAACTCCTATACCGCTCTTGTCTTTATTCTTATAGCTAGCAAGCTGATTAGTATTTGACATTACGGAATCTGTTGTAGATTTTCCTGTTCGAAAGCCATATTGGTTACTTGTTAAAAGGTTTTGCCCTTTCCAAATATCTTATAAGTCTTATATTGACTACCTTTTCTAGTACTTAGCGAGCTCATCAACGAAATGGGTCTATAATTTGAAGATATATCTTTGTCGCCGTTTTTGTATGTAGGTACAACTACAGCACTCTTAAATATATCTTTAATAAGTAGTCATGAAAATAGTCTATGGTTTGTAGGTCTTTTTGACCGTTTGTGTGTTCGGTTGTGATCGCTAATCTTAAAAACAGCTTAACTCAAATTACATAGTTGGGTAAGATTTAATAAACATTGTGACCCATAACTATCCCACTATTGCGCTCGGATCTTCTCTTACAATGTGAGGAGTACAGGCCATAGTGCAACACGCAGGCAATTTGCAGTTTCTTAAACTTCACAAACTTCGAGAACTTTATGAAGAATTCTCGGGAGCGCAGGTTTTCAAACGATGTTTTCCTTCACCATAGCAAGTGATAATCAACTTCTCATACGCAGATAACGTAGAAAATTAGAGGTGTGCGCCGGATTTGAACCCAGAACCTCCCAATGGAGAGACTAGCGTTCAAATCCTGAAGATCAAATAATTTCGTCTGAACCTGCAATGCAATCCATTAACACGTACAAAACAGTTCACTCCAGCTGGAAATTGCAGTTAATTAAAACGCTGCATACTATTAAATCCCCTGCAAATTCAATTCTAAATCATAAATTCAGTGAATCTCCATAAAGTACGCATTATTCGGTGCTTAGTGCTAATTAAGATCTTCAAGACTAATTACTCGCCTCCAACTTGCTTGAATGCTGACATTCTTCAACTGCGGTGTTATTACAACGAGGTACGAACAACTGTGCACTAAGATATTCCGTTTTAAATAATTTAATTTTTATGTTAACTGTTTTCGTCAAAGTCAATTCATTTATTTTATCTAGGTATTTTAAATGAACTTATGAATGTTAATTCTCTAGAATATGGCACTGGATTTTTTTCGAGTTGCCACACGATTCCCGCAATTGCCATTTAAACGCACTGAAATAACAATAAAAGCGGTGAAGTCGTTATTTATTTATGGCACGATAAAGAGAAATATTAATTTCTTTATATATATAAAGGTAAGTATATATGTTTATTATTATACATTTAAATAATAATAAATTCTTATAGTAAGCCTTCAGGTTTCATTTTTGAGAAAATGCTTTTGTATGTATTACGAGATAAAAGCTTTGAAACGACCGGTGGCAGTACATTCTCTTTTTAAAACAGTTTAAATTAATTGTTTATTAATTAAGTTAGTGTAGAGACATATTGAAAATACAATAAGTAGTTAATAATAGAAAACAGCAGAGCAATACTTGGTTTACAAAGTCTCAGTTTCAGTTGCGTTGTTAGTAGTAGATGAATGCAGTACATTATTAATGGACTCTATGAATGAATGATGATCATCATAATGGTCACTCAACCAATGAGCCTCGCAAATACCAAGTGAAACAATAATTTTGAACTGTCTAGTTGACATTTTAATATCCCCTGCATTTTGTATGGTTGATTGGTCGCCTGTCAAGCGTACGAAAATGAGGAAGGTTTATATATCAAAGCAATTTATAGTAATTATAGTGCGGAGCTGTGTCACAGATCAAACTAAATTAAAAATGGTTATGTATGTATTTTTAACAGTAGATAGTTATTTGTAATCAATAAGTACTAATTACTGTTTAGTGAAGATATTATTATAGCCCAAAAAGATGGAATATACTTTTACAATAGCTTCATATAAATCATGATGACAAAACAACTTTGTGGCAGAAATGTTCACAGTTTCCATAAAATACAAGATTATGAGATTTAAAAAGTAAATACTTTCTTTCTTTACGTCTAATTCGTGGTGGAAATTAGTCATTATTTATGGCTACTTCTAATGTGATTGGATGACATAAACACTCATCAGGTGGCTCAATTGTCGGTTATTTCCATAATTTTGTTTCTCGATAAAAGTAAAATGTTTAATGAATGCAGTAATTTTTACAATGAACAATTATACATTAATAAATTAATTAACCGAATCCTCCTACTACTTTGTTTTATTGTTATTCGTATCATTATAAATTAATTGGAGTTTTATTTTTTAAAATAATAAATTTAAGTACTCGTTTAATCTATGTAGCATATGCGCTGTTTACTGTTGTTAATTTTAATACATCTTCATTTGTAAATAGTTTTGCTCACTTTAGTTCGAGTAAGCGATCATTAGGGAAGCCTTAGCAAACGAGTGAAGTCATTATTCTGAAGTTGTAATAAATGGTGAGTCTAGTCCTGGAGATAAAAATATGTTTTTGAAGTTAATATTGAAATTACTATTATAAATAATTTAAAGTACTTTCATACCTATTCATTAGGTATATTAAATCTATACTGCAACTTTGAATTAGTTAATAGAATTTAAATAATAAACATCCAAGATAGGCTACGATCTTTAATGATCTGAAGCAGTGAGAGGTCACGAGTTTTTCTGCAATTCATATAACAGATTAATGTTTGTTCTGGTGTTATGTGGAAGTAAAATTTCTTTTTACTCATTTTAATCATGCTTTCGGCGCGCTATTCTATAAAAAGACGGCTTTGGACAACTAGACGAATTCACTAGGAACCACGAAAAATCATTACGATTCAGATAAGCGATATAGGCGCGAAAGTATACAGACAGTTACTTTTACATCTTTTCAATTAGTAGGGAATCTCAAAATGTACAGTGAACGAAACAAAATATACCGTATCTAACAGTTCATAAGTGCATGTTTCGTGTTTCTTGCGACCGCATCGGCAGCGCCGCGGTACCGAAGCAGGTGAGACACGCGGCTGCGGCAGCGTAACCCGACGGCAAGGAGACCGCTCCCTCTAGATTAATTCCCTCCCATTTCACAATTTAGTATTAGAAATTATTATGCTGAAGTGAATATGTGATTGAATATTAGTATATTATAATGCATTAGTAAACTTAACCAATCCGTATCGAAATTGCTCCAGGCCTCCTCAGTCATGAGGAGTGACTTTGGCTCAGTGGTGGGCAATTAATGGATTGAAACCAAACTATAAAAATAAATGTTCACTTATTCAGACACTCGCACAAGAATTTACTGCCATACTGATTACATGAACACTGATGTCATACAAATTGCAAGTTAAGGTTTTTTTGGGTCAAGGAATTCATTAATTATGTTTTGACTTATATCTCTACTGACGAAGCTATAACAACGTCAGTAGAGTAACATCAGTAATTAAATTACTTGTTAATTTGAAAACTTATGAATAGACTTTGATTGACTGGAGACTGAAGGTTTTTTATCTGTGCAGATGATAATTCTAAAGTATTTTTTGAACGGTGATCGACATGTGCCAAGGATCATAGGTCTGTCAGAATGAAAAAGACGATTAAAAGTTAAAAACTTTTAATTGGGAGACCGTTTGAGAGCTTATTACGCGTATTGTACCTTTGTTTGTTCACTGATTTTAAACGAACATTGATCTACTATATATATATATATATATTTAAGATAGATTGTTTTTTACTCATTTATTTGAATATTACTGCAGTTTTTAGAATTTTGATCTTTCAATACTATTTCGTTTACGTTTTTTTTTAGGTTATACGTCTATGCCCATTACTGGCAAGCACGCTTTATCGGCAACGAGTATAACTTATTTAGAATAATAATAAACTTGAAACTTCAGTAACGTTTAACTTAGGTAGCGAAAACGAAGTTGTAGTATGTCTAGTCGGCACGGCTCGGCCCGGCTCGGCATGGCTCGGCACGGCTCGACACAGCTCAGCACGGCTCGGCACGGCTCGACACGGCTCGGCACGGCACGGTACGGCACACCATTAGTATCTGATGTTTCGTAACCATGGGCCCTAAGACTATCTTTTAATTTTATTTATATTTTTTTCATTTTTCTGGACCTTAAGAATTGACAAAAAAGCAACCCTCAGGCACCGCTAAACTAATATTTAATAGAACTAATTTGGAGATTCCAATATATTTTTAATGCACTTAAACAGACAATAGAAAGTTTGTAATATCCAACCCTAAGTTTATAGATAATCTTAAATTTATTTTGGAAATTTCCACGATCATAAACCTTCCTCAATTGAATTATTCACGTCAATATACGGAAATACGTAATAACATTAACAATTACCCAATAAAATGAGATTATCATCACAAATAACAGCACACGAGACTTAACTCACCAATTAATTCAATAATAAACACGAATAGACACTTTTATGCAACTATCGTTTGTAACGTATCTACCATGTGTTTACAAATTATCTAATTAACCGATCCGAGGGTCTTGCACCGACATTAATGTGCAAAGTGAGTCTCCTAATAGTTTCATTACAGTGGCGCCCCGGCGCGTGATTTGAAAGTAACACGCTACGTCTCGCCGTGATAATCACCTTCACGGGAACGTCAATAAGTAAAGCGACATCTAGGAGAATATCAAATTAGTATTGTGAGCTCAATCTTGAATGAATTTCATCTTGTAGACGTTGAATTTGGAGAGGTAAGGTTTATTTCAGTTCGGTATCAACTTTGTGATTAAAAAGGGTATTTGTAAAATTATTGGTTTTGAACGTTGATTTGTATATTACCTTCGTTCATAGCCTTGCGGCTTGTGGCTTGAGAATAGGTGACCGCTAATGCCGAAAATTCGGCCGTCTGTTGTCGTTAGACAGCCATAGGTAAGCCATGTCGGAGATCTTGGGGCGGCATAAAAACTTCCGACACTTGGGTTGGCCACTAACCCCTCCACCAATTGGAGCAGCATGGTGGAGTATGCTCTAGCTCTCCTCGGCATGAGAAGAGACCCGTCCTCAGTAGTGGACCAATGATGGGTGGAAACCACATCACTACTATACAAATTTCCTTATAAAAAATAAATTGAAGACCGTATTGGTTATCATACTTTAGTGTTCTGCCTATTGGTAATCATGCAATACGTCAGAACAATGTTTAATGCTAAGTCATGCTTAGTACGGACGACAACAGGCTGATCCGCACCCTATGACGTTGGACCCCAAGGCACTTCACCTAACCTGGGGATCGCAAGTTGATCGTACTCATCGTCCCTTATTTAAATTCGAATTACAATAGGCCCTATCGTTAATTTGGTAGGCCTGCCTGAAAAAGCAAAGATTCCCAGGTTCGATTCCCGGCTATGTTGTGAATATTATTTGGGACAGTGTCGTTCATTAACAAGGAATCCTTGTACGTGTGTAGTGTATGCAATAATTTATTCGAATACTAGTTTCCGCTTACGGCTTGCCCGCATGGTAGGTACGTTGATAGAAAATTCTTTATGTGTTATTCCATACTTTAATCTATTTCTGTGCTTAGTTTCATCCAGATCGATTCAGTAGCTTTGCGTCAAAGAGAATAAACATCCATCCATTTGTCTATTCATCCACTTATACATCCTTAAAAACTTTCGCTTTTAAAATATTAGTAACATAGAACGAACTGAAACAGGCAAAAGATTTCAAAAATGAACTTTATTCAGCGGCAACTATATTATAATACTAAAGTAAAATATTATCTAAACATCAGAACCAGCTATAAATTTTCCAACTAAAAACAGACCACGTCACGAGTAGCAAGTTGCTAAAGGTTATCAAAATTGTACAATAACTGCTTTGTGGTATGAGCCGCGACCCGGCCCTTGAAAACCTCGCGGTGTGTTAGGGATAGCGAATAAATAGAACTGGCAATTGTTTATGATATCGAGGTATTTCACTGTGTAAATTCGATCTGGAATTTTCCACATACAAATTTGATTTTGTATTGTAGAACTTCCAGATCGAATTTGCACCGAAAATAGGAATGAGAATCCTTACCATACCTCGGCCACGACACGAAAATAATTTTTGACATAAAATGTTGACAAATTTGTATGACAAAATTATTTTCGAATCGACAACACAAAGAAGCAGCCGAACGGTTTGATTGTTGTACTCTCGAACGAAAATCTTACGAACCAACTATGTTCCATCCTCCTCGCGTCTCATTACTCCTCATTCTACTCCTCATTACTGAAGATCGCGGCTTCGTTCTGAAATGATTTTAAATTTCGAGTTGAAATTTATTTTATTTCATAGTTACGTTCATATTTCAAATTAATTATCGCATGATTTAGTGAAGGAAAACATCTCCTGAGAGTTCCCCATAAATTTTAAAGATGTATAAAGCCAAACTGGACTTGAACATAGTGATGGACTATGTATGACCTATACCATATTGTCAGACGACTCCTGAGCCCCTCAGTGAGATATTTATACATTGCAATGATAAATTCCACCAGTCCATGATATGAGGTTTGAAAATTGAGTTATATGTTAGAAACCTTATCAATCCTACATACTAAGATGTAGGCTGTTTTGTAAGCAAAACTGTTAAAAAGATTCATATCATAGACTCGAATTAAGGAACTAGAAAGGACTATGGACTGTGTTTATCCTCAGTCTCGAGCAGGCACGCATGCAGTAGTGTGCCAATAATGGATTGAAATCAATGCCTCTAAATGTCACTTCTATTCCATCATAAGTTTGTGCCAAAGGATTATAGTGAAACGTCTGAAGGTGTCTTATGAATAGTGACTACACGCGCGCCAGCGATTTATCTTGTCAACAACTAACAAATGAACTAGCGGGATCATCCCTTCAACATTTAATTATGAAATTCATCAATTTGTACAATGATTTGCTGAAAACAAACCGATTATTGAATCATTAATAATAAATTTTATTGGCAAATTATTTCGTAATTAATACTAGAAATTGGTTTTAATATCCGCATTAGATAATATATTGATAGAAATGAAATTCTCATTAATTATTTTGCAATCAAACAAGCAATGATACGTTGTCATTTTCATTCACTGCTATCATAATAATACTTTAACAAATTTTACCTTTTTTCACATTCAAAATAATAAAAGAGAGGTATGTACGTAGTTTTGTACATTGTAAAATAGATACCTTAAACATATTCATGTAAAAAGTGTACACATTTAAAAAAAAATCACTCTGCTTAAATAAATAAAGTTACATGAATATAATCATTTATTTCGAGAACAGAATGTACACAGAAAATAATAATAAAAAGGATGTTATTAAGATTGATTTTAGATTTTGATTGACCACTCATTTGCTATTTATTTCACAAACACACACGTGAACTCTGTATTTTAATACTGTAATTAGACAACTTTAGTACAATATCTTATTCGTTGTCATATACGTAATAATCTTAATAGAATAAATTTGAACCTAACTTTACCAGTTTGCACCTTACTAACTCTGACTAACGATTTCACTCCATAACCTCAAAATATTAAATACCAAAAATTTACTCAAGAGTAAATTTCAAATTAAATTATAAATGAAATTTAATTTCAAACAATGTAATAAACATGAAGCATAGTACAAAAGCAGACACGGCACACGTCACGCGGTAATACGTGGTCGTTTCATGATGTCTTGGTAACCATAATGAATTCCCATCTAAATTGATGGCAGACATATCTCCGTTAGATTAACGTGTTGCCTTGGGTGCGTGCGTGATATTAGTCACCCGTTAGGACGGTTCGCACAAAAGATACAATATTAGGCGTAGCACTCACTTGTACACGTAATATTATAAATGGCAAAATAACTCTCGGTCTGTTATTTTTTTACTTCAAAATTACAGAACCGATTGTGATCAAACCTGGTACAGATATAGAATAATACTTGAGAAATAGTATAGGATAGTTATTTTTGAAAAGCGACTTGAGGTAGTTGATAGTTTTTCAATAGAGAAGATGTACACATTATGCTTTGTATTCATTCACTAGATGTGATGTTGACTATGTGGGGATGAAGATGTGGAAAGGGATGAAGTGGAAGGTAAAGGGGGGACGGGCAAGATGGGGTTGTCAGGGGGAGTCGAATTCCTTCTCTTAGCGCAGTATTATTATATATATATTATAATCTAGAAACTGCCCTCGCGTCAGTCCAGAAGAACTGGTGATCACAAAAATGTAGTTACTATAACATAACTGTAATAGTTAGTATCGCTAAAGTTTTTAAAATTATTTTATAGCCCGTGTTGATTAGGGATAAAGTAGGAAACTAACTGCAAAAGAATTTTTCACATCAGCCTAATTTCGGAGCCTAGTCTCCTCAAACAATCGATCGAATCTTTCTCCTCCATAATAATACTATAGACCAAGGCTGCTCAAGCCTAGGCCTGCGGGCCATAATGTGTCCCTCGAACGGATTTTAAACGGCCGTCGCAAGTATGTTTTTAGAACTTTTTTTTACGCAAGACCTGAGAGTAATTAACTAGGATGGCCCGACTGTCAAAAAGGCTAAGCATCCGTGGTATGGACTATAGGCTCACCCTGTGCTACTTAACTTAGCGTCATATATCTTTAATTATTCTATTGCATAGTACATATGATAGTGTAAACACGCCTTAACCTCAAACAATCCGTATTGTGCTTTAAGCGGCGTACGAATTACGCGCTACAATTACGATCTCATTGTATAATTATGAATTAAATTATTTGCCAAATATCCATATTGTTCATGCGGTTTAATTTCGTGCATTGATTTGGAAGTTACCAATGGAATAAATGTAAAACCTCAATTACCTATATTTGAAAATAAGCCTATTTTTAATCGTTTCCGTTTGTTGTATTTTCATCAAATTTTGACCAAATATGAAATTATTTTTAATAGTGTTATCTAATTGAAGACAGTTTATATTCCGATAAGCTATAATGTATAATAACATAAATGGAAATATTACCATATATGTATAATTTAAAATTGTATAACTGTAGAAAGGTCTTGCTGGATTGGCTCATACTACTAAGTTATGATTATGTCAAGAAGCTCTTAGTTCATCAGACTCAAAAAATACACACACACACACATACACACACGCACACACATACGTATATTTATAGTGTAGTATAACATAACCTATTTATGTTTAATAGGTGATCTCGACAATGGTTTACTATTTTTAAAGACCTTTAATAGACAATTAAAGATTTTTGTATCTGTATTTTTTGTATTAATATGTTTACCTTTATAGTTGTTTATATAATTTTGCAGCTAAAATGCCAAATTTTGAAGTGATCTCCATTTCCACCCCTACTATTTTCTTATTTGTTTCGCTTCAAATTTCAACGAATCATTACTTCGGTGAATCTTTTGTGAATAAGACACGAGTGCGTTTGATGTTCGAGCGTTATTAGGGTACATTGCGAAAATAAACTTCAGTTGAGCGTAAATTTTACCCGTTTTTGTTTCACGTTTCAGATATATCACAATGAAACTCTTTGTATGTCGCCAGGTTTACTATACACAAGCATACTGCTAACGTATAAGTTCTAGTTACCCATAATCTAACCTGACCATCTCTGAAAGACCAAGTTGATAATATAATAATCGAATAATTTTACTACTACCAAATTTTGTGTGGCGACATCGCACAACACGTTAAACGATGACGTCATACAAAACCTGAATCACGCTATCAGAGTTTTCTGTTGGCATATATACAAGTTTCGACTTAAAACTGTTAGAACTCGGTCGCTATCCAGGCATAACACCTCGCCTGAAGATAGATTTCCCCTTTGCTAAAATTGATTAGGAATTTTTGGCATACAAACTTATCAATTCTGTATGGAAATAAATGCAGATCGAATTTGCACCGAGTATAGGAAGGATTATGATAAAGCCCGCTGGACGAGCTACCCAGCCTCTCGCTTGAGTCAGTTTATTCGTCGTCGTCAGCCAGGTTATTCGTCGTATCATCGTCGTATCGTATAACTCGGGGCTTGATATGCTGTTCTCCTATTTTTCTCCCCGTCGTACAGTCACCCTCTTTTCCATTCTTCTTCTCTTTTCCCTATGTTTTTAGAGTTTCTGTCAATAAGTGTCATTATTAATTCCGCCTCTTTTTAAAGTTTTTCTGATGTTGCTAGCTACTATAAGATAACCCGTCCGATTAAAATAAAATTGTGTGTACAATGTTTTATTTTGCAATGCACAATACATCTTTGATAAACAGAGAAATAGAGATGCATACAAAAAATCTAAAAACGCACTAATAAAAGATTCTTCCAAATATATTCCATGTACATACAGCAATCACATGCATTCATATTATTTATAATTGATGATGATATTGATGACAAATTAATCCGTTGCTGTTTTTCAATTCCGTTTGTCATACCTCATCTGAACCTTATTGCAGATGTCGATACACAATTTCAGTAAATTGTCATGTAAATTTGTCGAATTTGAACCCGACGCAATTAATCCACAATTACGACATAGTATAGCGTTTAATTAAGCCCACTGGTTATGGCTACGCTTTAATTTTGTTTTGTACCAATTCTATTGAACCCTGACAAAGGTTTGTGTATTACCATAATTGGCTTAGTATTAGTGGCTAGTTCGCCAATAATTATTGTTGATTCTTACTGGGTTTTATTTTTATTTTACTTAACACAATACATGTTTTATAGGTTTATATGTACAATAGTACGGCACGAGTTTCGGATAATGATTGGAATAGACAGGGTTTAATTCCTCCATTGAAATGGTACCATGTATTGTGAATGCACGTTTTTTTATTACAATACCTCACAAAAGTTACTAAAGGATTACTTATATGCTCTTAATATAGATTTTTCTCACAATGTACCAATATCTGAGTACTTTAACAATTGCTCACGACCTCAGTAATAGAGCAAAATAACTCTTTCATCAACCTATGAAGAAACCGTAAAATATCCATAATATTCTCGGTCTCGAAAGCAAAATTAAGAGGCACATAAAAGAAGGAGGCATAAGATGAAACAGCCATATCCATGGTAACAAAACCCCAAAATTATATTACAATATTGCGGTACACAGCAGTGGTTTTGGCGGCTAAAAACTGGAAGCCATTTTAATTTTCCATAGCCTGAAGCGGCAAATCCGGCCAAAGAAATGTAACTATCATATTTTTTATATTTGAAGTTCAGTAACATTAATAAATGATAGCGGAAGTAATATATGAGTAGTACAATTACCTGCATTCGACTTATAAATTTAAAAAACATTTAGTTATTTATATTTAGATATAAATAGGCAAAGGCCTGATTATCATTTCCTGCTCTGCTTTTTGGAGCAGGCAGGTCACCTGATGGTGATACCGCCGCTCATGGACATGAATAACACCAGGCAGGGGTGTAACTAAGGCGTTGCCTACCTGGAAAAAGTAATAGACCCGCATACGCGGGAAAGAGAGAAAGACAAGGGACAACAGCAACTGACCACAGATACATAAACAATATACCACGTCAGGACGAGGACAGAAGATGAATGGGGAGGAGGATGGCTGAAGGGCGAGGAGAAAAAAGAACAACTAGCTCTCAAACCTCCAGCTGGAACACGACGAACCGTTTGGCGGCTGATTCGAGCAAGAGAATAGTAGTAGGCCATCGATGGGTGAAAGCCCATGAATAAAATTTTAAAGTTACATAATTTGTAAGGGAGCAGACATGAAGTGTCTAATCAGTTTCACACAAACTCCCAAGCTATAATCTCGATAGTATCTCAATCCAGAACCAACCTTTCATTGGAGACTACATGTTAGTAACGATTTTGAGTCTTTAATATAATAATAATAGATTATATTAAATAAAACAGTAATCATCTTAAAGAAATTAAAAGTACTACTAAAGCCTTATTTTTACTACAACTTTTAATAATACAAGTTATTTTAATAAATACAAGAACATTCGCTTATGTCTGTGATTTAAACCAAATCCATAATAATCAAAGAAAACAAGCTAACGTTATTTTTTGGTTCGAAACTAACTTTGTTTGAACATTTTTGAAGGTTTCTTTCTACCTTTATAAGCTTAACTGCCCTACACCTGTTTGCTTGAGGGCATTGCCCTTTGTGCCCGCTTGCTAATACAGTGGCAAATAGGGGTTTGAAGATCCAAAAAAATTGGGTTCCACTCCAAGCAAAAATAAAATATTTTTTGTTTTCCTTGACAAAATAAATCTCTTTTTGTTTGAAGCGTTGCTTTATTATGTGGTTAAAATAATTAATTACATTTAATAGCCGACTGTTATCGATTAAGTATATCGTAAGAAAAATAACTCAATTAAAACGTAACATTTTTCTTTGTCTATGGTAGGTGGCAATGTAGTCTTAGATGGTAAAGCACTCTAACTTAGAACAAGCACATTTACTCTTGTATTTACATGCTATGATATGACAGTTTTTAAAGCCATCTGTCAAACTATCCTGCCAGTATCTAGATTTCAAGAAATTGAAGCAGATGGCCAACGTACTCTTTCGTGTTTGGGTCCTATATTTATTAATAATCATAATCCAGTAAAAGAAAAATTATTTTTATAGAGTTATTTCCAGAACCAGTAACGATTTTCATAGTATTTCCCTAGTACCATAAGGTTATAAATAAAAAAAATGACTAACTCAACGGTCTCTAATATTTTTAACAATTTTTCCACCTCTTTAATGTAAAATGTATTTTCAACAAAATTATTTATAATCCATTTTCATCCTCATGAAAACCCAGATGTAGCCCGGCTTTTGTTTTGATTAACCTAAAAACCATTACATTGGATTTTTCTGCGTATTTTTATAAAACCCTTTTTAACATTTTAAACGAAAAAACGTGTACCCCTTTAAATTGAGTACCGCAATTAAGTGGAAATCTGTTTGGAGTATTGCAAAATGAATATTAGTATGTGTTCATGAAAAGTATGAGAAAATTGATTCCAAGGTAATTATTACTGAAGTACACGGCTTTAAATCTCCAGATTGAACGTTCAATACCTACAATTTTATTGTAAGCAAAAGTATACTTGCTTTTATTTTTATTTACGTTAAAACCATGGCATTTGTTTCTAATAAAATAATCCAGATTGCTGCAAGCATTTATGTAGATGATTGTTTATTTTGGAGTTAATTTAATACGTTTAATGTATAGGACCTGGAATTATTTTTTTATGTGGGGGCATGTGTGTGTAAGCTCTTATTTTTATTGTATTAATACTTTCCTTAAAAAGTATTTTTAAAAAAGATTTCGCAAGTAAAATAAATTTTATTAATATTCTTTATTAATTATTTGTAGTCAATTTCTTTACAGTACCAGTTGATATATGATCTGAAATAACAGAATTGCACCCAAGAGCTTTGGTAGCGAATTGCACAAAGTATTCTTGAATGCATTGTAGGAACCTATTTTTCCGTAAGACTACTATTCGTAACAACTTATAACCCAAAAAAAAATGTAACATTGAAATTTAGGTTAATAAATTGCACTATATATCATCACGTTCTCAGCCAACCCCGAGTTTGGCTGGTTACAAGTAGTAAATACATAGTAAATGCTTTCATATAATAAATGAATTTAAATAGTCCCTGTAAAGCGCCAATAAAATTCTCATAATTTAAGCAATGTATATAAACCCCAATTAATACGTAAAAAAATTAGACTCTATAGGAATAAAAAAAAATTAATATGGGTGTATCTAAGAATTCGCTTAAACCTATTTTGCCCATTTGTATACTACGGTATACCTCTACTACACAACATGTAAGACAATGGTTCCTAAGCTTTTAGGTCATTGTTGCTGTAGACTTATATCCTATGAACAAATTTTATTGGTAATATTTTTGTGTTGCTGGAGATTTATCAAAATGCTACAAAATAAAAATATTCTATGCCAAAAATTATTCTACGTAATAAGTCTATAATAACCTTAAATATATCTACTATGACATGGAAACTGTTAAAAAGTTAATTTCCTATTATGAAGTCATGTGTAACAGCGAATTGACTATTATAACGCCATATCGAATATAAACATGAACGAGAAAGGAAATCAAAATGACTAAGTAAACGAAAAACAGTTACCTTAAAATGGCTGCATTCAACCAACTGCTCCTTTAAATCGTTTATCATTAAAATTAATTTAACTTCATGTTACTCGCTAAACGTTCCTTATTCATTTCGTTTCCTTAATTAAGCAATCTGTTTACAACGGAGCAATTAATTGGTATTTTCATTGTTCGAATCACAAGCGAATTTTAATAACCTCTCATGCTGAAAATGGTTGCGAGAATTTCAAATTTGGATTCCTGCGTTTATTACTGGTCACTGAGGTGAAAATATTCAATCAATCAACAATACCTACAACGATATTCGAGTTGTACTGAAACCTAGCCGAAACAACTACATTTACAATAACATGTTTGATTGACATTTGTGAAGTAAGCATTTTATTTATACCTACATTTTACTTCTGAATATTTTAAATAGGTACCTATATATTCTTATTTTGAAAATTTCATTGAATTTTATGAATAGGATTCCAGTATGAAATGATTTTTACAAAATGCCTTTATTTTTTCCTATAAACATTTTAAATGCTAACTGCATTTTCACGTTTTCTAGCTTAAGCGCACTGACCCAACAATTTTTCGCTTTCCACTGAAGACCGTATTTTATTTAAAACAAAACCTTACCTCTAAACTAGTTCAAGAGGGTTGAACTGAGTTGAAATAAAATTCTTTATTGAATATCTTATCCGGAGCCATAGTAGCATGAATTGGAGCAATGAAAACCCTGTAGAGTAACTTTTGACCTTGGAAAATCGTAAAGTAAGTTTCTTAGGAAGGGAAACGCAATTTTTTTAGGATAGCTAGAAATTGCCCTCGCTTCGCTTCGGAAGAAGATCGGATAATCTTTCTCGTCATATAAGCTACGAACATGTACAATTGAGTCTAAAGTGGTCCAGTGATTTCAGAGTTGCTGTACAAATTTTAACCTATTATCCCATGGGAACAAATCAGTTTTCTGGGATAAAAAGTATCCTATATCCGTCTTGTATTGTCTTTTCATAAGCTACAAACATATTTAATATCATCTAATTTGGTCCATCCGTTTCGGAGTTGCCATACTAAATTTAACCTGTTATTCTGCGGGATCAAAGCCATTTCCTGGGATAAAACCTATCATATTCCATAACCATAACCATTCTCGGGTTTAAACTTCGATAATAGAAAACTATTCAGCATTTCGGAGATTAGGGCAAACGAATAACGTACCACTGGATTTTTATCTATAAAGATATTATAATAAGTCAGTCGATAATCGAATGGCAACAACCCGTATTGATGCGTATTGGCCCAACTCAGTCTCTTCACTCTCTCCCCAGGCTGTGGAGCCCTAGAGCATATTTCACCACGCTGCACCAATGCGGATTGGTAGAGGGGTTAATGATAACTATCTGACGATGTACGAGACCGACGGCTTTCCGTGGCCTCCTAAGCATAGACGCGCTCGTGAAATTTTTCTCCTACCGACCGCGCCCGCCATTGTTTAAAGTCTTCGATCACTTACAATCGACACAAGTCGCCGGGCTATGAACGCCGTATACCTAACTAGTCAAGATAACTCAATAATCCAGTTTAATTCAAAAAGAGAAGGCGAATAAAAATAAGAGAGAAACGTGAAATTTTATACGTGTTTCATATTTTGTGGAAAAGCACAAAAAAATATTTTTGTAAGTTCACCCTTTCAGGAATCCAAAATTACATGTTAGTCTCGCTGCTTAGTTCAGAGGACTAAAAAAAGAGAAAGTCTACGGAAAAATGTCAAGCGAAGCTTAAATATTCTTTGGATATCTACTCAGAGGATATGTATTTTATACCAATATGTTCGTAGTACATTATTCGCAAATTACTTTTATTAGTTCATATGCCCTTTAAGTTTTGAAAGACAAACTCTTTCCGAACTCTTCAAGGACCTTTAAGCGAATATCTCAAATTATCTAGCTCCGTTTTCTGTACAAGTTATTTTTCCGGCAAGATTGCATGTGTGCCAGCCATTCATAATAATCAAACGCCCTAATAGACGGTCGACAGGCAAATTTGGAAGCGTTTATTTGCCTATTTGAACATTTTAGTTCTGAGGGTATCTTTATAATTCAATTTATTAGACGCATAATTAAAACGTCAGTGAGCTTGGGTAAAAGGTCTAATTAAAAAAATATTTTATATATATATTTATAACAGTTTTGTTATTTATATATATTTATAAGGCGCTCACTCTTTTATGAGGGCACTTGGAACACCTGAAGGCAACTAATCACCACTGCTCATGGACATTAATTCATGGACTCGCGGGGAGGAGAAAGACTCAAATGAAGAAGTTACTGATGCAATCTGACTAAAAAACGGCATCGAATGACAAAATGTCGTCAACGCTCGTTTGCCTACTTATCGATTAAAAATACACTAACCGTATATTGTTTCAAGGCAGGAGAAGATTACGAAGTAAGATCACAAGAGAACTGGTTCTCTAGCACTACGATCAAAACCGATTTCTGTATTGACCAAACAAATACTACAGCTATAAGGGTGGTAGCAAGCCAGGTGAAAAATATGAGGTAAGCGTCATGCAAGAGTACCGTCCAGATAACATTAGCTAATATAGAACACAGAATTATTCAGAAGGGATGGAATTGTTTTCATAACCACGACAGACAGAGAAGGTTGATTTTGACTAAAAGGTGGATAAACACCCAATTACATCCGAAAATTTCATAAAAGTAATCCAAAAATAGGAGTCTAATAAATAAAGCTTTTTTAATATTACATCAGCATTTTTAGATCAGCCTAAATAACCTATTTTTACTGGATAACAACACCGCGAATCTTACAAAACAATTGAATACGGAGTGTTTGGCGAAAACACAGGTTGAATCTAAGCTTTATAGAGCCAGTAATAATGTACGAAGTGTACAAACTAACCTGGAAACTGAATATATTTTTTCCGGGGTATAACAGCGGTTGCATGCAAACCAGCCATTCATAAAACGGCGTCCGCCCTTAATAGACTGCCGACAGCCAAATGTCACCGTGTTTATTTCCTTAAACGGTTGAAGCTTCATTATATTATTCATGTGTAACTATTCTGCAAATTTCAGTCTCATTTTGATGTTAATTAAAGTCAAACAGAGCTTGAAAACTTTAATTGTTAGCGCGCAGTTCATTTGCTTATGTCGATTATAACGGTCTCAACGGGTTTCCTTATGTCGTTTGTAAAGGACTTTAAAGCAATGGTGGATCGGAAAGTGAATGGGCATTGGCTAGTGACAAAAGGTAGAGTGCCTTAGCTTGAACGTGCTTTATAGGGTACATAAAGTCATTAGTCTAGGTTGTTTTCGCCAGATGGTAGTCCATAAGCTATTGAAGTATGTAATCAAACTTGCTTTTCATTAAACATTTTTTGACTGTTGTTTTGTGTTGTGACATTTTGTGAATGTTTTTTCCTTGTTGCTTATTAAGTGGCAGGTCCCTAGTTCTATTCTTGGTCGGGGAATACGGGGAATTTGGCAGCCCAACGTTTGTTCTTGGGTTAGGAGTGTTGAGAGTACGATGTGCATCTGTGTTGTCCATACCTCTAACTATAGGGTGAATCATAAGGAATTATAAACAGAAGTACTTATGTATAAGCATTTATTAATACTTTTATTCCCCGCTCTCATATTATTATGTTTGAAATGTCGCAAGTTCTACATCAATTGTCGAATATTTATGCCGAACAGTTACTAAAACACTGAAAAGGTTGCGTGTTAACGCCCAGTACAATTTCACCTATAAAACGTACCTACCCACTCGTTAAGCCAATTACGGTGATCTACGACCATTGTTGATATTAAGTATTTATAAATTAGCGAGTCTTTTATTAAAAACCGAGCGTTATTAATGAAGTGAAAACAAATGTGCCTCATTCGCACCATTTGCACCATAATGGCATTGTTTATTACACTCTTTTATATTTTGGATGGCATTGTTCAGTACCAAGTTTGTTTTGCAAATTTGTTACAGGTTACTATGGTTTTAATTCATCTTATTTTAATAAATAGCTAGAGATCCTGTCTGCTGTTGAAGTTTACCCGTAATTTAATTTGAAAATTGTCATTGATAGTACTGAGATTGCCAACCGTCAGTGTATATTTGATACTTGGTGTGTGTAATGTTTTTATTTTGTAATTTAATGTTTTAAATTAATTTTTATATAATATAATATAGTTGTACTACTAATCCGTGGAAACTTTAACTGTATCAAATTGCACAGTCCTTCGTCCGTGTTATTTTCGAAGAAAGGGTTACAATATATATATGTGAAGGAGAAAATTATATGTATATATATATATATATATAACTCCTAACTCATGTACTAAGAATATAATGTGTAGTTATAATCCATTGTCGAATACCAATATCTTTTTAACAGCCTTGTTACACTCCTGTGCTACCGTGCATTGTTGCACAACCTATCTTTATAAATTAAACTTGTAAGACCCAAACGGTTGCGTCTCGATTACCTTACATCGGAACCCCTAGCATTATAATTTAAATTAATTTTAACTTAGCAATTTTAGTAATTCATATTTTTATTGTAATTAATACATATAAGACATTATAAATATATTAATAATTTTTTTTTCACCAACCAGTCTTTATTAGTGAACTCCCGCTGTGTCCAACATAAGAGCTTGAAAGCAGCATCAAAGTGGAAAACAAAGAAAGTGTGTACTGTCGCCGAAGGATGTAAGCAACGAGGAAGTCCCTAAGGCGACAGCAGCGCAGAAGAAACATATATTATACCACAATTTCCTCCATTAAATGTAGTTGTGTAGTAGTGAAGGTAAAATACCAAGAATTCTATTATTATTTTCCCGTTATTATCAAACACATTTGAAAGCGGTTACATCTATAACTTACCTTCAAACAATATCACATAAAAAAAATCTCAAAGGTAAAAAAAGTCAAATGCGTCCAACAGCAGGTAAAATTACAATAAATTAATAAATAATTGGGATTCCCCGAAAGCCCAATGCGTAATTAAAAAGCTCTTTCTTCAAATTCTTTTGTTTTATAGTCAAAGAATCCAATAACTCTTATGCCAGATAGAACCATCAAACGTATTTCAACGGATTGATGTTTCATTTGATTCATTGTACGGATCTGTGTATCCGGTCAGGGTAGTACCTAATATCTAAAGATACTTGGCGCCGGCGATATTAGTATGGAATACGTGTTTGCTTATTTTAGAGTGTTTTCATCATATTAACTTAGAACGCATTGTGCGTGCTATCCACTTTTTATGACCCCATGTCATTTAACTTATTGTTCTTTAGTTTTTGAGTAGTAAATTAAAGAAATGAGTGAAGTAGCTAGCAATATAAAATTGTGATATAATATGTCTTAACATTTTGACTTCTCTTTTATATCTTGGCAGAAGGTGGCAGAGTTTTATTTGCAAATTATATATATTTTAGTGTACTTAATTTTTAATAAAATATCTTCTACCAATACACAACCAAAATATATGAAGACAGTGTAACTAGCACTAGGGCGAGGAACATTTTAATAGAAAAAACGAATCTATACATACTCTATAATAACATTTAAGTGCTTACAGCAGGACAGTTTGTGTCGATTACGACTGATCAGCCGAATTAGGCAAAATTAGGCGCGTTCTGAATGTGGTAAAATGACTACTAATAACTAAAAATTCATTAGGATTTTTTTCTTCCGAGAGCACGTACAGCTATCAGCCTCGATTATAGTTTGGGCTTTGGAGCGCTTAAAAACCTCCGATTCTTGAGTTGGCTGTAATATGTATATAAATATTTGTTGTTAGGTCATGTTTGTTCTATATATTTACTACCCGTACTTCACGGGTCACTTCATTCGTAGTATATCCCAGTTCTGAGACATCTCAGCTTACACATGTAAACGTTTAATAATAATTAATTTAAAATATTATAAACAGGATTTCAATCGAAACACTGATTTAAACTATATTAATAATAAAACAGCAACAAAGAAGCCACTAACTTTCATTGCAGTATTACTAACAATAGTTCAGTAATAAAGGAATTTAATTTAGTTTTCCTTCTTCTATTTCAGAGTTTAATTTTATCTATCTCATTCTCAGTCCTTTAACGGCAGAACGAACGCGGCGTGTGTAATTTAAGACAAATGTTGAAATCACATTAGCCCGATCAGATGAGATTTTGAATGGTCCAAGTTTAAAGCTTGTGTTGAGTAATAATTGTATATTAAATAGCGTTTCTTTTCCTCAATAAGGCACATTTTGGAAACGGTGAGAGAGAATACAAAATAATGTAGATATCCGTAAGGGTTTTATTAATAAATAAATATCTTTGGACCACTCACACACGGCCATTTGAACCCAAACTAAGCGTTAGCTTGTACTATGGTGGTCAGATAACTGATAAACATACATATATACTGTTAAATACATACTTAAATAGATATTTATATTACACATCCAGACCTGGGTG
>DWJZ01001989.1:0-20958 GCA_018249125.1 Asbolis capucinus
CCGTTTTGTCGTGACAGACAGACAAAGAAACCAAAAGCACTAACACACTTTATTAATATGGATTACTCAGTACAATGTGTAAGTTTGGTATATACTAATAACGCCATCTAGCGTCAATCTAATTAACTAACAGGAACGTTTCCATGACATTTCCTAAAACATGAATCTTCAACAAAAAAATAATCAAAATACTGACACTCCGGAAGGGGCTACAGAACTGATAAATTAAACAATTACGTGTATATTTTTTGGATCGTCAGGAAATATTTTATTGCACGAGAATTACTTTTAAAGTTTTACTTTTGCATGTGAATCTATGTAGGTAGCTACATAGATAATATATGCACATACTTATACACAGGTGTTGCCGTAACTACAATGATTTTTCACGACTATGTCAAAAAATTACATAATGCTTTATTATGCCGTGTTACGGGTATATGTTTTTCACGTCGATATCTCGACCCCGTTGCATGGTTCATGGTCGCAGCTGCGTTTCAGCTCACATAATATATCGTGAGTATCCGTAACATAACACAGTCCACGATGAGTCGAGTTTAAAATCGTAAAATGCAATATAGTTCCCGAATACTGTTCGAAGTAGGTTTCGTCTATAGCGTTTTCCCATTCCAAAAAATACCCAACGTCCCTAAAGAAGTTTAATACTTCATAAAAGTCTGTTAGACTTAACACTAAATAGATTTTTTCATTCAATCTACATCATCATTTCAACAAAGCGGGCGTGCAACATCTACTCACAATAACTTATACGTACAAGTTTGAGTTGCAAAAGCTGTTATATTTTCAATAAGAAATAATTTTCAATATCAGAACGAAATCTGCTGACTTGATTAAATGTAATGAATAAATGCCGTAGATTTCTTTTTTGCTCGAATTTCTTAAGCCCTTGGTAAGTGTGCCCAAAATAGCTCCGTCTAGGCCAGTGATTCCTAAAGTGGAAGTTGAATGAAGTAAAAGTTCATCAATTTATTGTGATTCGATATATGTATAAAAAATCATTGATTCCACTTATAATTGTAGGCCAATAATACAATTATCAAAAATATTAAGGAAGCAAAAGATATTCCAAAATTTTCCGTGGTTTTATGTATTCCGTATTAAAATATTCACATTTAGAGTTTAGGTCAAAGTTGTATGTAATTTTGGACATTTTAAAAGTGTAAACCACTTTATAGTAAAAGTAAGTTTGTAAGTAAAAAAAGTTTGAGAATCCAGGTTTAGACGGAAAATATATGGAAAATCATATTTCTGAATTCAGAAAGCCATTAGATTGGGCCATATAAATTTATGTAGGTTTCAGTTGAATAGCATTCTCTTCGTTATTGAAGCGGGTTAGAATTGGACCAATCAGGGCTGAGTGACCACTTTAAGTGTCCCAAGTTTTATAGGGTTCCTTGGTCAAGAAAATCATACAGTTTTGTCTTGTTCATCATCAATGAGCCGGATAATGAACGATTCTTTACATATAACTTTGTACTAAGGAGGCGAAAAGAGTATTTTATAGTGTCCGTTGGATAGTGGGAACTCAGGAACGGTCAGATTAGTGCTAAAAGAAAGACCTATGTCCAGTATTGGATAACCAAAATCTGATGGATGGATAATCAGCACACAACAGAGTTCTAAAATAGAAACAAAGAAATATTTAGGAACATCTTTAAATAGTCGAAATAGGGATAAAAATAACTATGGAAGATAGTCATAGTCAAGTAGAAAACCATAAATTTTTGTGTTATAAATGATTTTTAGAAGTTTAAGTTTATTTTCTATTTCTGTAATTCATTATACTTTTTTGCATGTGCTGTATTTTGTCTTGAATAAATTTCTTGTCTTCTTTCTTTCTTCTTTTCTTTGTTTCAACGTTTTTGAAAATTTGTCCAATAAGTGAATGAAAACTGTTCCACATAGACGTAATCACGTGGAAAAAACTAGTAAACTATAACATCACAATAGATTAACAAGTTAAATTCTACGGAACAACGTGCAGCATACCCTGACACTTCCTTGACTAATTTTTGACGAGGAATATGAAAGCCGTCATGGATTAAGGACTGTTATAATAATAAAAGTTAGGATTGTCGCCTTGAGTGTTCTCAAGAATACGGAAGGATTCGACAAATTTCTAACTAACAGTCACTTCATTCAACATACCATGCTTTACCACAGGGAACGGAAAACGCAGCCCGCGGTCGACGTGTGGCCTTTTAGGCCATTGCGGTACACAGACTCTATACGATCCAACTAGGCGTTTCTGTTGACCCTCCCGATAACAACACATGTCATGTGGCCCCCACCAATATCCTTATAACATTTGTGACCCTAATATGCCTAGAGGAGGCTAAACATCGGCGATTGAAATATGCTAAATACATAATGGTAACTTAAATCCTCTGCATCAAGCGGACTTTGTGGACCTGATGTTGAGGGTCAGCTTATTTGTCATCAAAGCACGTAGAAAATATTTGTTATTATCAGTTCATTGCTGTATTCGAATTTCTCCTGAATACATAATCGAGGACGAAGATATAAAGTACTCAACACAAATTTGCTTAAATTTGTAGATCGTTAAAAACGAATGAATGAGTGGATCTTATAAGACAACTAAGTTTCCCTGCAAAGTGTAGTAATATAATTGGAATGTGTGAGAAACTAAAACGACGCCTTAACGAGTAAAATATGTCTCCGGACTCCTCTGATCTAGTTCTTAACTTCACCGGCGTATGGGCTTGTATACTTTCCTACTTCATGAATTTAATGGGGGACAGTTAATAACTAAGGTAATTTATTAACCGCCCTGAACTCTTTTCTTCGTATCTACTGTATGTTTATTCGTTTTAGGTAATTATAAGGTAATATTGAAACGTATTCATCTTGGTAAAAATCAATTTAATCGCGTTACCATCAAAACCTCTTCCAACAGCTTTATCAACTTCAACACTATTACCATCAGTTTTAAATTCATCAATATCTTCATCATTATCATCATTAGCATTACGATCAATAATTTCATCACCAAATACATCACCATCATCACTTTTACAGTCATTGGCATCAGCAAAAAAATAAAACTGGATTTCAGAATATAAATTGCTGAAGGCGAGTGATATCTTTCAATTCACTGAACAGAATACTCAAAAATATAAATTGAGGCTTTAACATACAAGTTCACAAGCGAATTTGCGCCTGGTTCTTATATTTTATGCAAAGGGTATTGTGTGTTCGTCAACACAATTTTCGTAGCGTAAATATGTATTGGCTTTTGTACTGAGTTCATTTTTAATAGTTGTTTTGTCACATCGTCGTTGTGGGAACTCATTGTGTGAAATGATGGCCTCTGACTTTTAAATGTTAACACATTACCCGCGAGTAAATTTGAAGTTAGATAAATTTTGCGAATATTTTTCTAAGTCACTGAATTGGCTATATAGTGGATTCGTCAACTATATTGAGCAGAAATAACCCAATAGTTTGAATATTCGTCTCGTGATTGGAAGGTATTAGTAATCCAAACGTAGGAATTGTTTATCCCCATGGTTTGACAATTGTTATCTAATGATAGCATTCGAGATCACCTTTACGTGCCCTTCAAAGCACGGAAGCTTTTATGATTTTTTTAACACAAGTGGTAGTCTCCTACCGACTGTGCCCGATGTTGCTTAACTTTCCCAATCACTTTTGACCATCACAAGCCACAAGAGATCTCTATATTGACGACGGAAAACAATAAACGCGTAACTATATAGAGTACGCGTAACTCATATGAGTTTAGCCCTTATCCGGGAAACAATAAGGGCGTAACACTTTAGAATAACTCATAAACGTTACAATCTTATTGCTTTCAGTCGTCGATATGTTATGATAAAGGTAATTCATGTGAATACATGAGAGATAAAAAGAAAAGTGGGACTGATTAGAAACGTTAACCTGCAGTCTTTTTAGTTTGTTTAGCCTGCTCGGCTGAGGCCTGGAGGCTGTATTGATTTCGATTATCGCAACCAGGTCAATGCGCCTATGTCACCGACGTGAGTGAGTACTTACTCAGTCACATGGGAATATATTAAATGCCCTGCAAATAATCGGTTAATGCTCAAAAAGAAATATTTTAAACTATATTGTAGATAAAAATGGCCAATTGATTCGAGAAAAGGACGGTAGGGTCAGACAAAAAGATAGGCGGAGTTACTTTCGCATTTCTAATATTAGTAATGATTGAATAGCGAAGAATACTTTCAGCACTAAGTTCATCTTAGAACATAGAACAGTAAATCAAAAATTTCAGAAGAATGACGCTTTCTGAGATGCTGACCAAAACAACAATACTTATTTTTTAAATAATCATTTGTTAATCTGTGATCAATAAATCACAGTTTATAAATTAATCATGATTAACAATACATTAATCTTGACTTAAAAATCATTGCGCCTTCGAAACCGTTTGCAGGGGAGCCCGTTGGCTTAAAACCATAAAAAATATGTATGTATATGTATGCGAGTAGTAGGTCTCCAACACGGTTTAACCATTGTTATCTAACGATAGCAAATGGTACCGAGTTTATGGAAACAGGACAGCGCATTTGAATTTTTTGCCACTAGTGGTCACTCATCCTCCTACTGACCGCACTCGCTGTTGCTTCACTTTTTCGATCGCCTACAATCGAATCCTAGTCTGGCCTATGACCGTTTCGGTACGAATTGATCGGAACAAAACATTTTACTGAATACAAAGCTTCCTGAACTCTTAAATACAATAACAGACATACGTATGTATTTTCGTTTACGTTTTAATACTAAAAGCTCACGACAGAGGATTTCACGCTCAAGCAAAAAGCGCTTCTGAACTTAAAACGAGCTAGAAAGGCTATCTTTGTAGGAACTTGCTATGTTACACAAAGCTTTTGAAATATTTCAGCTCTGAATCTAGACTTTTGAGAGAGATAAGTCTAATGCGTACCAGGAAATTAAATTTCGTCATATACTCGTAACTTAGTTTCCATGATCGTGTAGTAAGTGACTCTGGGTACAACTGAATCCCAAATTATAGAAAAAGGGTATCGCAGTGTTAATGTATATATGTATTATTGATGAAATTTTCATACGGAACCCTAACGTTTTTGAAAATATTTTATAGCCTATGTTCATGACGGATAATGTAGGATTGTAATAGTAATGTATTTTTTCAAATAGGCTCACTACTTTCGGAGCGTATTCGACTCAAACATATCATTAAATCTTTACGCTTTATAATTTTAGTAGAGTTTGTATTATAGACAAGGATGCTTGGAAATAATATACCTCCATAGCCAATTCCGCTTTATTCCTATTAATAAATTTGTACTGAATAATTATTCAGTTATATACAGTTATAAATTATTACAGTTATAAACAGTTATAAATTTATAATAAATTATGTTTTATCGAAAAGATGTGTTCAGGAGATTCTTTCACCGTTTCTCCTCCTTATGGCACCTTTTCAATACGATGGAAGACTAAACCAGTTAACCTTCATAAGTTGAACATGTCTGTGTACATGAAATAAACCATTTGAGTTTGAGTTCAGGCTGTAAATTATGTAATAAATATTTGTTCTTGTGTCAGGGGCTTGTGTGTGTATTATTTGTGTTTTGGAACTTACGAAATACAATGAATATAAGTGTGTAAGGGAGGTTGTGAATTCCTTGGGTCCACCCACGTCGCACCATAGTTGTTAAAAAAGGTTTATTAAAAATATTTAAGAACCTTTAATTATCTACAATACAAAAAAACACACAAAATTTTATTACTGTATTGTTAACCGTTGAGGAGTTCCTTTGTCTGCAGCCAATCCTGAACGCAGTATCAGGTCATGCTTGTCATAAAAATGCATTGTCTTCAGGATGAAAACTTTATGCAAAATTCCTGCTCCGTAGTGTAAGAGGAAGTGGGTCTAATTAAGCTTGCAAGATTTCACCCGTAACAAACAAATATACTTGTAAAAATAGCATATGTCACTCTCCAGACCAACTGTTCTACATAAAAACGCGTCAATCAGTCGCTCAATTTCGACGTGAAACACGAACAAGCGTACAAACACACTCTTTTACATTCATAATGTTGTAGTAAACTAAGTAACCCCGCAAACGATGTCTTGCTATTTATTCAATTACTAAAATGACTATTAAAAAATAGGGGTTGATGATAGAAGGGTGAAAACTTTTTTTTTGTTGGTTGTATGTATTTTTAATGTCACTTTTTGAAAAAGTAAATTCTAAAATAAAATCAAAAATTCAAAAATTTGTTCGGGGTGGACATCCTTAATCACTTTGGGGTGTAAAAAATAGATCGTAGCCGATGCTCAGGCCTAATAAATATGCAAATAAAATTTCATATAAATCGGTCAAGCCGTCTTGGTAACTAACATCGTAACACGAGAATTTTATGTAACTAGCTTCCGCCCGCGACTTCGTCCGCGTGGACTAAGAAAAGGTTCAATTTGATAGTAAAATCCCCATTTACAAATACAAACAATGTGAAAAATGAAGAACCGCACTACCAATTTTGTGTAAACTTCACATAAACCATCTACTAAATAGTCCGAACAAAGCCTAAACATTTGGTTTGGACAGGTGAGTTCTTGAGTTATAAAATTACAACGTACTTCCTGAACTTCTTTAAGCAAAGTCCGCCTATTTCTATACATGTGTACATCTATTGAAAACACTTAACAACGACGCTGAGTGGTCCACACTCTACGTTGTTTTATTCCGTGAATAGAGAAACTTAGGTAAGATACGTTACGTAAAACGTGAATTGCTTCGTTTCAATTCATTCAAATACACGATTGTAATGCAATGGTTGTTTGTCTTCGATGTGATTTCTTTTTCTCAGTGATAACGCTTTCTAGTGATTTACATAAATGAATGAATTTGATTTTGTTTCAGTTTTTTTGAGATGAGTTTGATTTTGAGTTAGAGGTACAAATTGAGTTGAGTTTAAATTTGAATAAGAGGTTAACAATTTGAACCTGAACTTGAATTTGAATTTCTATCTGTTTTTTAATATTTTCAATCAAATATTCACCGCTTTCGCTTATGTATTAGTCCTCTTGTACTGGGTGAAAAAAAATCACGAATGCTTCGGAGAGCACGTAAAGCCGTCGGTGCCGGTTGTTGTTGTAACTTGTAACTTATGTAACTTATGTCACATGGATTGGACACTAACCCCTCCACAAATCCGCATTGGAGCTGCGTGGTGGACTATGGTCTAGACTTCCTCAGTACGAGGAGAGATCCAGAGAGAGAGAGAGAGAGTGGGCTATCCATGGATAGAAGCCATTAGGTGAAAAGTAAGTAGTAATTTTATGTCACATTAACTAATAATATAAACGAATTACCACTCAATTGAAAACTTTTATCGTTAAATAATAATAATAATAAATAATTTGGATAACTCACACATGGCCACTTTACCCCAAACAGCGTCAGCTTGTACTATGGTGATCAGGCAACTGATACACAAACATATATATTTTTAACATACATAGATATTTACACCCAGACATTGAATGGGATGATGTCATGTAATAATAGATGCTTCCGAAAGCATTCGTAATAGGACCGTCACAAGTTGAGTGACAAGGAACCGGAACGTTTCTCCATTAACTAACCCATTAGTGATCGTGCAGCCTAGTTGTTAATGATCTTATGTGACAGGTACTGTTCCCAGTCGTATGTTATTTGACAGATAAGTGTTTGTTTTTGGGTCGTAGGTTATAGTGATTTGTCGTCGGCGAGGCACAGAATCTTGGTGCGGAACTATGAGAGTTAAAGCGATTTTTTATTGATTTATTGACTTCACAACTTCGTTTTTCTTGTTACTTTCCTGACGACAAACACATGAGTTGCGGACCATATCAATATCTTTTTGACATTTGAGGCCCTTATATAAGAAAAAATGTTGCCGATCTATGCCTTAAAATGATGCTGGCTTTGCTTTATTTATTTCATCTGTGTTTTAATTAATCGATTTTAGGCTATTTAATCTGTGCGATTGTAATGGCTTGTATAGATCTATAGACCGGGATTAGAATAAATGTGTTTGGTAATACTGTAATTCCTACTAATATTATAAATGCGAAAATTTGTTAAGATGGATGGATTCTGCTTACTCCTGCCCACAAAACCGTACGGATCTGAACGAAATTTGGTATAGATAGTCTACACATAGATTACTTTTTAAAAATATACCACGCAGGCGAAGTTGCGGGCGGGCCCTAGTGATTAATAAATTAAATCTTGTTTGGGATATTTACATTAATTAGGGTTTAAATACGCAACAAAATTATTCAGTCTATAACTAACCTACATATACCAGAATATTTTAGATATTTCCAGTAGCAAACTATCGAAATAATGGTTATAGGAACCGTGGAATACCGGCACATTAATATTCGGGAAATATTGCTTCTCAGAAGGAAATTGGTGGAATAGTTGTAGCATTGAAGCAAATTGATAACGCTCACTTTGAGTGTGTTTCATGTTACGCGTACGCGTCTGTACATACACATTGATCCGACGTTACAAGTAAAGATGAGGTTCTACGATCTCTAATAAAATAACTAGATACACAATCATAGGTAAAAGTTACAACCAAACATGGAAAGTAACATTTTAGTGCGTTCACTATTTTAATCACAGACATGGTGCGCCTTGAAAACTGTAAAAACCTCCAGGAACTTGACGTAGGATGGCTTTAGATTTTTGATTAGTATTCACATTATCAAAGTGTAATTCCTATCAGTGTGTTATAAATACAGTTTTTTGTGTATATTTATTTATTTATTTATTCAAATAACTCAGTTGACAAATTACATAGTTCACTGTTTAAAACATAGATGTCGCTATTTTCATTGCGAATACAAACTTTAAACGATGATTGACAGACAAACGGTCTAGTAGTTAGTGAACCTGACTACAACATCGGAGGTCGTGGGTTCGATTTCCAACCAGTCGAAACTTTTCTGTGATGAGCAGGAATGTTTGTTCTGCGTGTCTGGGTTTATAATGCAAATATCCATTTAAGTATGTACATATTTAAAAGTATATATGTATGTTTATCAGTTATCTGATCACTATAGTACAAACTAACGCTTAGTTTGGGGTCTGACGGCTGTGTGTGAGTGTCCAAAGATATTTATTAATTTATTGTAAGGTTAAAATTGCAATAAAATTACTTCCTTTCTATTAAAAAAAAGAGACGGAAAATTGGGGACCGTTTTGAAAGCAATTTTTGTATAAAACTGTGTATCTATTTCTTTTATTAGTGATCGAAGCAGAGAGCGAAGCGAGTTGGTCATAGTGTAGTTACGATATTCGTTATCAATCCTAAGTTGTATCTACGGATTCTTCATACTTAAAAAAAGATATATTAATAAACGTACTCTATTCCTAAAACCACGCTTACGTACGATATATCGGTCTTATAACTGAAATAACGTTACGATTTTGGAGCGACAAAACGACATAAGATAACTTACTTGTTAACATTAGTTATAGCCTTGTGATTAAGAATACCTACCTAATTCGAATCCCAGGGCACTTGTGACTTTTCGGAGTTACGTGCATTTTAAATGTCTCTCGCTTTAACAGTGAAGGAAAACATCGTGAGGAAACCTGCATGCCAGTTTGCAAAACTCAAAGGTGTATGAAGTCTACCAATCCGCATTGGGCCAGCGTGGTGGACTCCTTAACCTTCTCATTCAGAGAAGAAACCCGTGCTCAATAGTGAGCTGTGATAGGTTGAGATGATGATGAATGTTATACGCAAGCGACCAGAACTTTGCATTGTGAAATAAAATAAGTAAATTACACTAACACTACAGTTGGTTTTAAGATAAAAAAAATATTACTCTCACTGATACTCCAGGATCTCTGTGCCGCGAGTGACATTTACAATTCGTACTAATATTATAAATGTGTATGTGTATTTGTCCGTCACTCACGTCAAAATGGAGTGACGGATTAGTGTGTTATATGTCAAGATAGTTGAGGGTCTGGAGGATGACATAGGCAATTTTTTATCTACAATGATACCATATGGATGGAGCCGCGGGCGGATTCAAGTAGATTATAATTAACACCCGAAAACAAATATTTATCTGTAACATCAAAAATCAAACCCACACCTAAAAAGTGATTAACTTTATTTCGTCATCACTGGCTGGCTCACTGATGGCTCACTACTCCTTATACTGAGTAGACTAGAGCATACTACACCATGCTGCTCCAAATTGCTGGAGGGGTTAGCTGACCCAGGTATCCGAAAATTTTATGCGTCCGAAGGCCGCCTACGTAACTTAACGATTAATATCTAACGATAACAACCGGGACCGACAACTTTAAGTGTGGAGACGTAAACATTTTATTTAATTTGTTTCATGAAAACCCACGTAAATATTTTTTTATACTTATTTAATGACATACTAAAAAAATATTAAAAGATACACTTGTTA
Source organism: Asbolis capucinus (assembly GCA_018249125.1). NCBI lineage: Eukaryota > Metazoa > Arthropoda > Insecta > Lepidoptera > Hesperiidae > Asbolis > Asbolis capucinus. The sequence goes on from DWJZ01001989.1 coordinate 10,505, forward strand.
TTAATCTCTTAACGTAACATTTATCAGCAATCAACCCACGGAGAACCAGAATATTTGTGACCACTGGCAAAATAAATGTACTAAAGACATTTTATTGTCCGTGCGGTTAAAGCCTAGTATTCTACTAATTGCTCTACGTCTACGTCCTTTGAATATTGAGCTCTTAGGGACATGACCAAACCTTAAATCCTTCGAGTAATTAGTTGGGCAACAAACGTACCTGAGGTAACGTTCCTTTCATTTTAATCACTAGGCTGTAGTGTGGCCTGACTATTATATATCGTGAAGGGAATTGGCTTTATGACTCATCCTTATACGTCCTTAACGAGTGTACTATTGCTATGTGGTATAAATAAATATACATATTTGGACACCTCATACACGGCCATCTGACCCCAAACTAAGCATTTGCTTGCAATATGGTGATCAGACAACTGATAAACATACATTTATATTTTTAAATACATACTTATATACCTAGATATTTACACCTAGACATACAGAATAAATATTCCTGCTCATCACAGGAAAATGTGACTTAGGTGGGAATCGGACCCACGACCTTCGATATCACGTTCACTCAACATTGCATCAACCGTCCTGTCAAGAATGTGAGCCAGTGAATTTATATATATTTTTAAAAGCATAGTCTAACGGTTCAATCTTTGAATGGGTGGACCTGGGTTCATATCCAGGGCTCAACGCTAATTTTTAAATGTTATGTGAGGTTTTTTACTTTGTTTCATTTACCTTAGAGTGTATGTTTATATATTAATATGTTAGTATATTTGTTTGTTACGGATCAAATCTTGTAATCTCAATTAGGCCCACTTCCTCTTAGACTACGGACCTGAGATTTTGCACACTGGTTCAATTCCGATGACAATGCATTTGTATGGCAAGCATGACCTGACGCTCAGACGCTAGACAAGAGTGTGTTTTTTGTATTACAGATCTATAATTAAAGCTTGTGCTTTTAAATATTTATAATGAATCGTGTTCAAAGTTATGTGTTTTTTTCACCTTATATGAATTAGCGCTTGACTACGATCCCACCTGATGGTAAGTGGCGTTGAAGTCTTCGATGGTAAAGTGCACTAACTTAGAAGAAGCCTATTAGGATTACGAGTTGATTATATTATTCGATGAAGGAAAATATTGTGTGGAAACATGCAATCCTATGAGTTGCACTGTAAGTTAGAGAAAAATAAAGTATAAAGATGTTTCAAAACTTCCAATCCGCGCCTGTACCACTCACATTTTGAAAGGAGACCAGAATGTCATGTCATTAATGTCTTCTGTATCTAAATTTTCTGTATCGTATAATTATTATAAATTATAAAGTTTGTGAAGATGAATGGGTAGATAGATGAATTAATGAATGTTTGTTACTCCTTTACGCAAAAAGTACTGAATGGATTTGAATGATTTTTAGCATAGGGATAGATTATATTATAACATAACAGATATACTTTTTATCAAAGTACGTACGAACCCGCGTTTAAATACTAGTAATATTATAAGACCCTCTGATGTTTCTCAACTATAAAACAAAATAACTAATTGACTTTCTAACTTAGAACCTTCCAAATGCTTTATTTCAAAATTCTAAGTAACACATGAGCTTTGTTAGCTTCAGATAACTTATGAACAAGCTTGTTGAACTTTCACACCTCACCAGGGACGGAACGAGAGAATACTTCTCCAGGTGTGTACAACAGACTTATATTAAAATAGACTGTATTTTTACCGCTAACTTTCATTAATATTATAAATGCGAAAGTAACTCTGCCTGTTTTCACGCCTAAAGTACTAAACAGTTTTTGATGAAACTTGGCATATTACTTTTGAAAAAACATAGGCTTTTTAAATAAACTTTCAACTCCTATTTCAAAACCTTCCAGCCTTGTTTCGGGGACAAGAGTGGCCTATTTTTTGGATCAACTTTTATTCTACCTTTGTAGGAAGTTTCATCAAAACCGGTTCAATACTTAGGCATGAAAAGGTAACAGAAAAACAGACAGACCATCAGACGGAGACAGTCATATTCGCATTTATAATATTAGTTAGAATATTATAGACCCACCAGAAGTAGCAAAAAATCGTAACAGTATTGATAAATTGCCTGAGCTCAATTTCATATTTATCACCTAAAGTATTTGGGATGGCCTCTCCACTCTCGGTTGTAAATCGTCGCATTTGAATAAACAGGTAAAATTTTCATCTTTTTTTCCGCCATTTTCCGGTAACAGCGGCCACGAACTGAACAATTAACGGAATTATCTCAAAGGTTATATTAATTATCGAGATCATTTGTCTAAGTGTCTGTTTACATGTGCGACACCGATTCGACAATGATTCGGCAGCGGTACGGTATCGATATGACATCGATGCGACAAAAGTCGACAGGTAATCGGTAATTATAAACATTACTACTATCGCTGTAGTGTTTTCAGTGGTCATGTTGCTTGTGGGTGTGTTCTAGGTTCGATTCTCGTCAGTGTAGTTTATGGGAAAGTTATTTTGTTCTTTTTGGGTTATTTGTTTTGTCCATATCACCTAAGACTTAGAGAATTCCAATGTGAGGTATTAAAATAAAATAAAAATGACGACTTGACAATTATTTTAACTTTTTAATTTTTTTGTGGGAGAAAGTGTCCAAGGTAAATCGAGACCTGTATTTATTTATTCCCTAAAATTATTTATTTTTAGGTGTTTGTTTGTGTATGAGTGTGTATGCAATTATTTTAAATTCAATATTCTCCTATTGATACGAATATTCATATGGTAAGAGAAGCCAAAAAAGAAGAAAAATAGTGAAGCATTATATCAATGAAGCAAATAATGATACTGACAGTTTGTCTGTCATATCAAAAATATATAGCTTCAGGATGGCTGACAAAAAAAAACTAAGAAGAGGAATGACTTGTGATAGGGATTAAGAAGAGAATCTAATACATTTAGTTACTTGTTTTTTACCGCGACTTTGTCCGCGTCATGTGTTGATAAAAAGTGTATGTGTTTTCCCAAACTATAATCTATATGTGTGCCAAGTTTCATTTTAATTCATTCAATTGTTACCGCGGAAAGAAAACGCAAACATTCAAATATAAACATGCATATCATCCCAGGATAACCTACAGTCGGGATAGAAATCTATCCTATCTTCATATCCTGGATGTGTTTTATCTGTGTGTAAAGTTTCATCCTAATCCATTCATCGATTAGCGAAGAATATACAAACATCCAAACATCCAACCGGCCTGTCAACATTTTTAATAATCTTTAGAATATATTTAATGTGAATGTATAAAGTTAAAGATATGGGTATTGTCTAAAACAGTGTTTCTCAACCAGTGGGGCGCGCCTCCCTTGGTATGGGCGGTTTTCTGAGGAGGCGCGAAGTATTTGATGAAAAAAAAAATTAAAAAAATTCACGTAAGTTCATAGATTTTAATGGTCTTGTACTAAGTAAATGTTTATAAAGGTATTAATTTACCTACAAAAAAACTATAATGTTTTACTCAAACCAAACACTGGTGAATTACCCATATTTTATTAGGGGAGGCATGAACATTTTCGCAAGTCGTTAGGGAGGCGCGACTCCGAAAAGATTGAGAAACCCTGGTCTAAAAGATAAAATTTAGTACAATAAAGATAACAATTTCCCTTTCAAATTCAAATCGTTCACGTTAAAAGCACGAACGATAAGTTATTCTAAGATATAATTTTATTGTTCTGTGAACTTGTACGAGCAACGTTTGTGAATTATTTTATTCATAAAATATACATTAACTAGTTTCTGGATATCGACAAGTTCATAATATGCCTATGTGTTATTCCAGATCATACCTATATTTATGCCAAATTTCATTAAGTTCCGTTTGCACCTCGCCTCTCCAAGTGAGGTCGCTTTCGATGAAGGCTTCGAGGCCTTACGGCCATAGTCATAACCATAGTCAACCTTAGGTGGTGTTTAGTGGGTTGGCACCTAGGTCTATCATGGGTCCCACATAACCAACACAGACAGCCGGCTGTATTGGTATGCATGAGAATTCACCATCTCCGCTCCGTGCAATTTGAAAGGTAGTTCTTTCTCTTTGTCTGGACGCAAAAAAAAATTGAGTTCCGTGCAGTAGTTCCGTTCGAGCAGTAGTCCATAATTTCATCCACTCATAATTCCATCCTTCTATTCATCCTCACAAACTTGCGGATTTATAATATTAGTAGATAGATATCCTGTCTATGGTTGAAATTCAGTTTGAGGATGGATAACCGACCGCTCCGATCTCAGCGCTTCCTTGCTTCGGAGGGCACGTACAGCCTTCGGTGCCGTTTACTATCGTTAGATAGCATTAAGTCGTGGAGGCCTTCAGGCGGTATAAAAACTTCCGAATCTTGGGTTGGTACATATTTCCTTAGGATGTCTACATTCAGCAAGTGATAATCAACTTCTGACACGCATAAAACTTTTTGGAAATTCCAGGTGCGCGCAGTGTTTGAATCTCTCGTTTGAGACACGAACAAGACGAATTTGAACGTTTCAAACCATTAGGCTGTATCCAATCACTGCTTGCTTAGCTGAGGAATGAAAGGAAACGAAGATAAAAGGAAGGAAAATTACCTAAGAGAGAGAAGAAAGAATTCTCCATAAATTTAACAAATTTTCAAAAATGAATGAGAGCTCCCAATGTGCACGCGTCCAGCGTCGTGAACTATGGCCCTTAATATTAAAGACCCAAGCCCAGTAGTGGGATAAAGATAAAGATTATGATGAATATATAAATTCATTACAATTGCCCTCTGAACAAGAAATTTGAAGTAAAACAAAGCTGTTATAGATAAAGATCTTCACAAATTCAAATCCAATTCGCTCAAAGCACTGACTTCAATTAATTCTAAGATAAAACCTGTTCTGTGGGTAGTTAAATATTGTGCGTTGAGGGCAAAATATTTGAAATGTCTTCAAACTTATTGTATATATTCTAAGTATTACTTATATATTTATGACTAGCTGTCCTACGGTTTCATCCGTGTTAATCTATATACATAAATGAATGTGAGTTTGTGTATTTGTTTGTCCTTTATAGACTCTGAAATGGTAAGAGATAGAGCACTGATGTCCTTAGCAACTTAATTCAGGATTACATGGAATAGGTTTTCGTACCAAAATCGATCGGACACATGGTTGATGAGTTATTTGTAACAAAACGCACCAGGCGCAGCTAGTTGGAATATAGACGTGCTACGGTTCTAAAATAAATATTTTCTAAATTTTTTCTCACATTTGTTATTAATCAGCTCCTATTGGTATTACCGTATGTATAGCCTGTATGTAGCCTTCCTTGGTAAATGGATTATCCGACATTTTTTTTTATTTTGAACAACTCGTTCTTGCGATTAGCGTTCGAATAATTTGAGCAACTTCTGTTTTTAGAAAGATGGAGAACATTTTAAACGGACTTCAAGAAAGGATGTTATCAATTCGACTCATATATATATGTGATATTATAAGAAATAAAAAAATATATCGTAGAAGACAAATTATTACATAAATTTCTCATAACGTCACCTACACACATAACCCCTTTTTTGATGTCTGTTGAAGAGCGGTTAATTTTACAGGAGACTATGGAGAAGGCAGAATATGTTCAAGGTTTATCGGTTTTGTTTTTTTTACATATTATAAATTCATATTTGATTACAATTCCACCTAATAGAGAGTGGTGATATGGTCCTAGACGGAAAAGCCCATTTTACATTATGTTACCAGGAGAGATAGGTCGTCAGTAGTGAGCGATTCACAGATATGTATCATAATGTCTGTGGATGGATTGAACCTCTGTTAACTTCGCAATAAACTTCGTTAAAATCCAAATGAACGTTAAAGCTTGTCAATAAAGGCCTTTTGGAAATCAAAAGACAACTTGGATGAATCTCCGCTTTTCCGTAATTAAGGAATGAGTTAAGATACCATTCCGCAAAAGCGGTGACAAATGTCAACCATAGACATATTATATCTGATGTAATGGGAGTCTGTATTGGCTCCGGTTCCTGAACCCCTTGAAGTATTTATAATTAATGTTTTGTAATAATTGCCACCCATAATTTTCCTATTACTTCGCTCGAGTCTTCCTCTCACATTGTGAGGGGTACAGGACATAGTCCATCACGCTGGCCATTTGCCGATGGATGGACTTTTTATAATATTACTTAAAATTTAGGCGGTCAATAGCTGGTGTTCATCAAAGTGTTCGGTCGAAGACAATATCGGGCGCGGTCGAAAAGTTACGGATTACAGTAGCCATATGGCAATCGTTTAATGACGTCAGAGGCCTTCAGAGTGCATAAAACTTCCTGCGCTTAGCTTGGCTTATCTCTTCATCCATCTAACACAGACCAATACGCATTGGTTCAAATGGTGAAGTTTTTTATAAGCTTCCTGAACCGTGAGGATATACATTTTAAATTTTTTATTTTGTTTTGTAGGATATTTGAAGAAATTTACTGAGAAAAATGGAAATTTTTCACATACATCTACATTTAAATATAAGGTTACGTCTATATCTCTACGACAGACGACTTCATATGCTAGTTAGATGTAGAATAGGATGACTGAAGTCTATGATGCAGTCATATTATATAAGCATCTCTCGCATAACGTCAAAGTTGTATCGGAAGATATGTGTAGGACTATATACATATATGTCCATATAACACCCTAGTCACATTGTCATATTACTTGGACCCTTAGTTTATCTTTATGGTATAAAACTACATATTTTCTGCATTTCCAATAGTAATAGTTATATTTGTAATTAGTGGCAATAAATAAAAAATATTAATGTGCATTTGTCAAGCAATAAAATGGATATATTTTATGAAATGATTATTTAAAAATCATGAACTATAGTGATTTGTAATACTCACTAAGTGGGTATATTTATAAGTGTTAATTTAAAAAATGTTATATTTGTAAAAAATTTAATAAATTATCAACGCTACGAAAGTGTAAAGATTAATAGCGAATAAATAGATTATTTACGTTATGAAGATGTAAAAAGCCAAAAGAAAAAATCTTGATTTCACCATATTCATATGTAATACTCACCATTTATATTCATTTTCTTTAGGCTTTTGTCTTCTACGTAAAACATTGTAAATGTGTACTTGTGTAGGTGATTGATATGTAAGTGGTATCACTTCAATGTGTGCTAATTCTAAAACAATACACAATAAAAATTCGACACATAAAAAATCTAAACAATAATTTATATTTTCAAAAAACAAGCGATTGTAATACAGTTTAATTTGATATTATATGTATATTATAAGATCAGAAAAAATACATAACTTTATGAAAAAATACACTATAATTTTAATACCACATTCTTCCAAAAACTTTTCATTAAACTTTTGCATTTTACGACCAACTTTATGTTAAAATGTAAAGTATTCTAAATTTAAACCCACAGTACATTTCAAAAGGCAACAAACATAAAACGTGCGCAAATGACAATACTCTTGAATCCGGAAACAAAATTGAGTCACTTCCTGATCATCATACCTTCCTCCAATCCCAGCAGGCCGCTCCCATTCCCTCTCACTATGATATTGTACGTTGGGTTGTCGGCCAAAAACTTATCCACTTTTTACATAACAATATTCACTTTACATATAACAATACGATATTCACTCATACCCGATATTTACGAAATGTAATATTACAACCAAATATCGTAGCCGTAAACGTGCTACGAGCGGGAGCTACGAACGAGCACTGCCGTAGCATAGAACGCATCTACGGACCGTCGCTCCCTTTCCCTCTAAACGAGTTATCGTATGTTTATCCTTGTCACGAAATACGGTATCTCAATAGTGGATGTACCCAAATGTTTGCTAAAGGCTTCAGCGCGAATCATTGTTGCCATTTTGGAGTTTAGAATTGTCTTTAGCTACACAACATGTTGATTTAAGGAAATATTAATGGTATGCTTGAAGCAACTCTATGATACTCGACGAAAGTCCTAACAGAATAATATGTATTTATCAACTCTACCAAAGTCTAAATATATTATAAGGAATTTGAATTCGATGTAGACATATAATTATATAGTTTAAATAACTGCAATAGAACTTCGTACGAATATCAATGCATAAATCCTATTTTAAATTGGGAATTCAAAACTTTAGTTAAATTTTCAAGTTATATTAATGCGCGAACTAAAAACTTTGTACCCCTTTATACGAAAATTACGCTAAGAGAGAACCATGAAAATTGGCACAATTAAAGTTTCTACGGAAAAGAAGTGCAGAAAGGAACTATTTTGTATAAAAATGCATTACAAATACATTAAATAATTAATTAATACTATTACATTTACAACGCATTTTGATATAAAATGACTTGTTTTTCTGAATAATTGAATTAGAAGTATACGAAAGTTGACTGAAGGTAATCTCGAGGTACCGAGATATAACGATTCGTTGTGCTCCGGCTGGGGGCTTGTGAGACAGTTATCCGCTTTTTCTCTCAATCCTTCAGTTATCCTTCTTCCCATTCTTCTGTCTCCCGTCCTGAAGTGGTATGTTGTTAGTGTATCTGGGGTCAGTTGCTGTTGTTATTGACCCCAATTAGTTTAGCAATGTACCGCTTCCTTTGTTTTTTTCTCTTCCTTGCGTATGCGGATCTATTCATTCTTTCCTGGCAGGCAAAGCGTTAGTAACACCTCAATCTGGTATTTTTAATCCACCATCGAACGAGCCGAAGCACGGCGGGTATCCATCCTTTCGCCGTTAACACACCGTCCGTACGGACGTCGGGCTACGCATCGTCCTTTATCATTCGTACTGCGAAGGAGCGGAATAAGTTGCCTGCGTCGGTATTCCTTTGATTATAACGAAAATTTCTTCAAGTCTTAGGTGAATAGGCTTTTATTAAGTTAGTGCGCTTTACCATCAAAAACTATGTATGTCGCCACTTAACATCAGGTGGTTTCGTAGTCAAGCGCTAAATTATTAAATATTAAATAAAAAAATTGGGCGGCAGTGATCACCTGCTTATAATATAAAAAAAAATTGCATCATTAATTGAAGCAATCAATAAAGTTAACGCTTACAACCAATAAATAAAGCGTTTACAACTAATATAGAAAGCGTTTACAACTAATATAGAAAGCGTTTACAACTAATATAGAATGCGTTTACAACTAATATAGAAAGCGTTAACAGCTAATATAGAAAGCGTTTACAGCTAATATAGAAAGCGTTTACAACTAATATAAAAAGCGTTTACAACTGATATAGAAAGCGTTTACAACTAATATAGAAAGCGTTTACAACCAATATACCAACCGTTTATAATCAACAGTTTTAAAATTCCTATGTTACCAGAATCACAGTAGCCACAGTCACGGCCAAACTATATTTTATTCATAGTGGCCTTCGGTTCACACAAAGTACATTAAGCTTCAGCTTTCAAGCTTTTGAGTTCTTTCATAAGGTGTCTTTTAAGATTTTTATGGTAAAACCACTAGAGATTTATGAAAGGCCAGTAGTTTTTTAGTTTAGCCTGTGTTGATTAATAATTACTATTTTAGTAACCTAAAGCTACCTACAACAGTGGACAAATAATGGCCCACCTAGAAAATAGGAGGCCTAGAAAATACACAACCCATTGCTCCAATGCGAATGGGAGACCCTAATGGCTTCTTCATAACTGGTTTGAACCCGTTCATGGCCTGCTACTGAGCACGTGTCTTACTGAGGCGACCTAGAGCTGCTGCTACGTTGCTGCTACGATGTGAATTAGTGGAGACTTTAATATTTTCGCGTTTACGTTTAAATTACCCTTACTATGTTTTATTTTATTACAAGCTTTAATTTAACTTGCAGTGTACGTTTATATATTACTATGTTTGTATATTTGGTTGTTACGGTTTAAATGTTGCAATCTTGCCATTAGACCTGGTTGCTCTTCCACTACGGAGCTGGAATTTTACAAACTGCTTCAGTTTCGATGATAATGATTTTTTATGAATAGCATGGCGTGATACTTTCAGGATTGGCTCCAGACAAGGGAACTTCTCAACGGTTAACAATATAGTTATGAAATTTTGTATATTTCTTTGTATTAGAGAACTATAATTAAAGTTTGTATTTTTAAATTTGTTAATAAATCTTGTGGGTTATTATATATACATATGTATTTGTTCGTAAGGCTAATTTTTTGTGAATAAAAGAAACCTTTTTATAACAGATTTATTCTTAAATTTCATTATATCAAATCATGACTTTAAATTCTTACTCATTGAAGCATTTCCCCGCAGCTATGTCCTTGGTACATCCCCCCGCCCCTGTTCACCCCCTCTTCAACCCCCTTCTTTCAATCCCCCTGGAGATTTTTTTCCTTTCTACATATTTTTCTCTTCAAGTTTTATCTCTGTTTCCTCAAA
>DWJZ01001990.1:0-20957 GCA_018249125.1 Asbolis capucinus
TACGAAAATATTCGATTTATAGTATATAAAAATTGTCGTCGGGATAAAGCTTCAGTTTAATAACAAAGTCACATCCAATCTTGTAATCTTCGTACATACATGGCAATGCGTCACAGCCCCCTGCCTGGCAACAGGGTTGCGTCAGTCCCCTGCCCGGTACAATCAAACTGATGAATACTTTCGACGCTGCGACCGATACACTCCTATTTAATACTTAGTTGGTGCTTTGATTATGTCGGATTAAAAACAGGAATTATTAATCCGAAAAGCGCTCTTAATTTGTCATATTAAATCTATATGTCTATATATAAAAAATATTTTTTATGCTTTATAGACTCTGCAATGGTAGGAGATAGAGTTTTGATGTCTTTAGCAACTTTGTTCAGAATTCTCTGGAAAATGTTTTGGTGTCAAAATTATATTGATCGGGCACATAGTTGATGAGTTAATGCATAGCAACGTGCACCGGGTACAGCTAGTATTTAATAAAAATACTACCTAATAATAATCTATTAATAAACAGTAAATATAATGAATCTGTAACTGATCGTTGTTTATACATAGACGATATTTGACAGAGAAGTATTATAGAGAGTTCTTAAAAAAGGAATAGAACCTAATTCAATTATTTTGATTTTTTTACCGTTTCTCTGCTTATCTGTTTGATCGTTTGTCTGTTTGTCTGTGTGTTCGTGCGCGGTAATCTGAAACGGTTAAACAGATTTGAATGCAATTGATGTATTGTGCTAAGCAACAATTGATATTTAGAGTTTCTTTCATTAAGATTACATCACAAATGTCAATTTATTAAATTCTGTTTAAGTCCCTTAGCTATACCAAAGCGAAAGAAAGCTAGTAATTTGTTACTTTGTTCGTATAAAACTCCGTTCGTATAAACATTTGTCTCTTTGTTAGTATAAAACGAAGTTGTGATAGTTGCATCACAACGTGACAGCCTTGTTCTAGTGTTGAGTGAAACTGACTGCTATTCGAAACAAAGGTCATGGGTTCGATTCCCACCCGGGACAAACTGTATTTAATTTTGTAATTAATAGAAATATTTATCGTGTGTCTGGCTGTAAATATCTAAATAGGTATGTATGTATGTAAAAATATGTATGTTTATCAGTTATCTGATCACCAGAGTACAAGCTGACGATTAGTTTGGGTTTTTTTGTTCCCTTTGTTTCCGGGATAACACAATAACTAAATAAAATAACGGTATACAATAAATGATGTAATATTAGTAAAGATTTATACCATGAATCTTATCCTATCGTATAGCATTAGATGTGTATGTAGATCTTCAAAAGACCAGCAGTGACATAGTGAACTGCGACACGTTTGGCCTCACTCACCCCATATTTTTGTCCTTACAACACACTCTCCCCCTGACACACTTGATGCTTCCCCCTGTAATTATATCCCTTCTTCCCCATCCCCGTCCTCGTCTAACCATAATACCTAGGTCCCGAACAAACCTAGGTATATCTATCTCGTATCCGTCGGGATACGGAGGGGATTGCTAAAAGGGCTGAGCGTCAGTATGATATAAATATGTATTTCAGTTTATGTGTTGCTTTTATGCGGGGGAAGGACTGTTTGTTTTCTCTTTCGAACACGAAATATGAACGTCAAACAAAATAAATGATGTAAGTACGTAAATGTATGTTTTATACGTTATGTCCATTTTTATAAATGAAAAATATGTGCATAAAATATGTGTAAAGAAATAACTCAGCGTTTCAATTAATTTTTGTCTGTTTGTTGTTTTGCGATAGAGTTTTTGTAGTGTTAATCTTTGATATTAATGAGATGAACCGAACTTGGACACCGTGGGTTGTGGCCTAGCCCTCCTCATATTGTGAGAAGATACCCAAGCCCACTAGTGGGACAGTTAAGGGTTGCAATGATGAATAATAACTCCATCTGGATTTGAATAGTGTTTGTTGTAATTTTTTTCTGTCACGGAATCTATAGAGCTTGGCGTCTACTCTTTGATAGTCCACTATTGAGCATGGGTTTCTCCTTGTATTGCGTAGGCCTAGAGCATCATCTACCATGCTGCTCCATCGCGGATTGGTTGAGGGGTTAGTGGCAAACCCGCGTGTCGGAAATTTTCATGCCGCCCGAAGGCCTGGCTTAACGATGGCTATCGAACGACAACATCCGGGACCGACGGCGTTACGTGCCCTCTGAAGCACGGAAGCGTTCATGATTTTTTTGTCACTAGCGGTCACCCATCCTCCTACTGACCGCGCCCGCTGTTGCTTAACCTTTTCGATCGCTTACAATCAGGCCACAAGGCTATAGAACTTACCAAAGCACATCTTTCTGTATTCCGTCCTATTCTTACGACCGGTGTTTTATATTATTTACGAAGTGTGAATATTAATTTGTCAAAACGTTTACATTTCCAATCCTTAAAATATTTCCCGATATTGTAAATTTTCTGCAAGTTTAATGAATATGCCATTCATCCAAATAAATTGAAAGTCACCGAAAACTGTCCATTATAGGAATCGAACCTCCAGCCTCAAATTAACTTGGCAAAGTTTACCCTCAAAATAATTAAGGATTCACCGCAATTATCGCCACAAAATCAAGCCGGCCTTTGATCGGTATCTTAAAAAAAATATCAAACAAATATCACCTTTATATTCTTAAAGATACGGTGTATATTTGAAAACTTGTACATGTTTTAACGATATAGCGGAAATTTAAATAGCGACGGGCTTCGGAAAGTTTTGCACTTTTGCCTTTTTGTGAATCACCAAAGGAAAGGTTCTGCGATAATTATAATTATTTACCAATTGTAAAAGGGAGTTATTAGAACAAGTCTACCGTAATTGCGAGTCTCTTAAAGTATCATTTAAATGAATAATGGCCCGATTTCAATAGAATTCAAGTCACCGCTTTCGAAAGTGGGTAAATTGAAAAAGGCGATTTTGATTTAAATTTCTTTGACAAGTCTTGCTGCGAAGTTAATATGGTTAACTTTTTTGCTTAGCATTAAGATGTTTGAGTCTTACTTGTTAGTCTTACGGTATAATGTAATCTATTAATTTATACATAGAAGTGAAATGCGATTTCATGTATCTATTTCTGGAAGACAAAGAAAGAGGGAGATTGGTCTGGATACTTCATTGAAATGAAGAATTGAAAACAAAAAATCGGGCATAATTCGACCTAATTGAAAAACTGTTTAAAAAAAAACCTTTTTTTAAATGACACTTCTTTAAATTAATCGTGAATAGTTGACATCGTTTGACAGGCCGGTTGGTCTAGTGGTTAGTGAACCTGACTACTACACCGGAGGTCGTGGATTCGATTCCCAACCAGGTCAAACTTTTCTGTGATAAGCAGGAATGTTTGTTCTGTGTGTGTAAAAGAAATATCTATTTAAGTATGTATTTAAAAGTATATATGTATGTTTATCAGTTATCTGATCGCCATAGCACAAGCAACGCTTAGTTTGGGATCAGATGGCAGAGTGTGAATTGTCCAAAGACATTTATTTTATATTTATATAGTTTATACAAAGTCAAGTTTATATTTATCATATTCTTTCCACGCTTTTTATAATAATAACCAACAAATGAGCAATAAGTCTAACGTGGGTCGCATCGGTAGTGGGGGTCATGACCATGTGATCTCTCTCCTGGACTGCATGTAAGTCATGTATTAACAAATTTTATGGCTACTATTAATATTTCATTTGATTTCAAAGATTTGATTGTTTGTTTGTTTGAAGTCAGCTCTGAAAGTACTGAGCCGATTTAAAAAAATATTTTGACATTAAAATACTTTATTACCCCTCATTCATTATCCCTTTATTATTATATGATCGCCATAAATGAAAAATGTTTGAAAATGAAAACTGTTTATTTCGTCTTAGGAACCAAAAGCTCACTTGACGAAAGTAAAAATTTTGCAATGCAAAGTCCCTACTGAAGTTATAAATTTACTAACAATTTATAAAATATATATATTTAAATGAATTCTTTGATTAAGCCTAAATTTTATGTTATATTTTGTCAATTAAGCTTTTAACATAACAATTTAATGTTATATTTTGTCTATTAAGCTTTTAACATAAGGAAGGAACTCTTAGGACTATATAGGACTGTGTTGGTAATGTGTAGGTCTTGTTTTCGGTATACTCATTGCCTATTTTGGTATATACATATATCGGCATGTAAAACGTATATCGTGAGTACCCGTAACATAACATACATAGTCCACGATAAGTCGAGTATAAAATGCATATTATGTTATTAATAAATCCATAACAATAATATTTAATTTTACTGGAAGGTTATGTACTTACGGAAGGTTATTATATTACGCAATAACTCAAAAATATTTTACTAACTTTGTATTACAGACAACCATTATATTACAGATAATTGAAACCATAATATTTCAATTTATTACAATTAAAACAGGCCCCTATGATTCTTATCATATTTTCGAACTTAGAACTGGCCAATGATAAACACATTCTGTTATTGTTCTTTACTTAAACTTAGAACATGGAGAATTATTTATTTTTTATTGCATTTTCTTCCTTTTTATTTCTTTATCTGTTACTACCAGTAGTGGTATTATGTCATGTATTATTTTAATAAATCAGTCTTACAACAAGCTTCGTTCGTTTCACTCGCCTCCAACATCCTATACCGTAGATACTGTTTGAAAAGAAATACGAATATTAACGAGAGTTTTTAAACGACCATTAATAAAATAGACACGCTCTGCGTATCTGTCTATACAGAAATAACGAGTTTATAAACAAGATAATTTTCTAAAAATATTACTTGAGCAGCTATCCTTCGCATGTCACCCTAGGGCAATTTAAAAACAGCTTACAATTTTATCACGGCACCTAAATCAAACGATCCCTGAGGGATAACATAAAATCTAAAATGCCAGCGTATAAATAAAGCAGGGTTTTCATGCTTGAAGTTGAAGGACTTATTTATAGTAGGTATCTACTTGTATACACTACCTACATTATAGATAATAATAGATAGAATATATATGAATCACCTAACAAAATATGACCAAGAAGCCCTGTTATTAATGACTGCGTCTTGGAAGTGAAGGGGAGCGGGTTCGATTTCCGACCTGACCCTCTAGCCAATTAGAAAATTCTTTTATTTCTACGAGGCATTCTATTCGTAAAGCGGCCTTCGTACATTGGCCCCAATATTATTTATAACACGCTAGGCTGACAACTTGTTTTATTAATGAGTGTCATTGATCGTTAATTGTTTTTGTGGCAAACAGGGGGCTTATTCTCGATAATACTATTTTCCAAATAGGTTATTAACAAACTGTACTGTATTTCAATGTATCATCTCTTACAACTGCATGGTTCATCTTTGAGCATAAATTAATGTCCTTGAGCTTATGACAGTTCTATAAAAGTGTCTCTTTTTTTTGAGTGAATTTCAAACTTATGTATTGATTAAAAATCTGATGTAAACAAGAGTAAATAAAAAGCAATGATATCACAAATAAAGCCTGAGAAGATTTGTCTAAATTAACTGAAATCCGCTGCGGATCATCTGCAATGAGATTCTCAAAATGCGCTCATAAACATCACGCTTATCTCATTCACTACTGAAAATAAATCGAGGATAAATAAAATGGCGGCATGACCCAACGATACTCAGCGGAAAAGAAAAAAAGTCTGATAGCAAAGAGGCATGAACTGTTCAATCAATAAATGGAATGGTCCTAAGATATATCTTGAAACGACTGTCGTTTGCGCTCGAACTTGGAAAATGAAACCAAGTCCTTTATCTGACTGGATAAAGTGGAAGTACAATCTAAAGAACTTATCTGTTTATTGAAAGTGAAGATGTCGGCCACGCTTCCATTCATTTTCATCATGTTTACACAAGGCAGCTGTTCTTTCTGGCCTCGGTCGTAAAAACAGATTGGAAACGCAATAAAGCATGTATTTTTGCCTACCGTGAAATTAATACTGTGTTTTTGTCATATTGGGTATGGTACAAAAACAAAAGAGATTACACCTGTTATAAACATTTTAATTACGTATCTATACAAACATCAGCCATACTGGAAATAAATCTACACAATAATTTACAGTCTTTCAAATTAATACTTAATAAATTTATTTTCTCTCAAACACAATACAATAAATACGAAGCAGCAATTCGTATCGAAATGCAAAAATTTGGTATCGTTATTGTACAAAAGTTACTTGCGTAACCATAAAAACTATGAAGTCTATTTACAACAGAATTACAATGATCATTCATTTACAACAAAGCGAGATATGAGTGATTGCTTACGTTACAAAATGAGATCGTACAGTATAATTCACTCCGGCCTCCTACACCAGGTACGTTTGTACAGTGTGATGCAAAATCACAGACTGCTGTTGATTATGGCGGCCTTGGAAATCTGTAGATGAGTAATCCGAATCTATTGTTGAATATATGTGCTCCGATAGCGGGCGATCACATGGAGAACGCTCAGCTGAATTAGCAGACTTGCCACAGAGCGTCTGACAGGTGCTGTTCAATACAGACGCATCCATTGTGTACGTATTCGAATGCCTCCCGTAATTTAGCCTCTTTAATTTCTGACCGCGTCGTTTGGAAGTCGGCATTGCATAGCGTAACCTCTCCCAAAAACGTTTCTCTTTCCACGTTATCTCCAAACCCGTTTTGAAATACGACTTCAACTCCGCGTCTCGAGGAACGAGCCCTACTGTGACTATTATTAATTTATGTGGGTTCTTTCGTAAAGCTTTCTGTAAAGCTTGTCGGAATTCGATCTGAGACCATTCAGTCAAGATAAAATTCTTTGTCATAACTACTATAATACGCCTCGAAGCTTCTGTAGCTTCGACAACTAAGTCAGGAAATTGAGCGTAGGTCGCCTCGAATTGTGGCACATCTCTATAATGCAAACAGAGATGATACGAGGGATACCCGTTTTCGAGCTCTCGCGCGAATGATTCTATTACGAACTCCTCGTCTTTGGGACTATAACAAATATAAGCATCATAAAGCTTATCAGCGTCGTTAAAGGCGCCCGCTAAAGGAGAGAGCTTAATGCCGCAATTCGAATACAGCCACATTCTGCAACCGTATCTAAATGTGAACACTAAAGCTAATATTAATAAAATAAGCATAAATCCAGTAAGAACCGAGGCTAATAACGGTATGTTGTGAGACACAAAGAATGCACTTATCACGGACGTATCACTGATTTCGCTACAAACCGTCACATTTAAATTCAATGGCTTCTTCGCCGGGCTAACATCCTCATTGTAACACCACAAGTTATGAATATCAACAACCTTTTCAACATTTTGCGATATGTAAGTCAAAAAACCTTGTAAATACTTACAACTACACGACCAATAGTTATTTCCCAAGTACAATGTTTGTAATTTCTTGTTATTATCCAAATGCCACAGGCCGTAATTTCCGAGTCGGTTCCCATCCAAGCGTAAAACTTCCAAACCTCCCAAAAAGTAAAAAGTCGCATTTGAAATGAACTCAATATCGTTGTTTTGAAGATACAATTCTTTTAGGTTGCTCAACTTTGAAAATTCAAGACCGCGCAATTGTTTCAGTTTATTGGAATCCAAGTGTAATATTTTAAGATCATTCAGACCATTAAATGTGTAATTATGAATGTAAACAATGTTACTTGAATTCAAATATATCACCGAAGCTTTACGCATGAATTCAAAGACAGTTTGGTTGAGCTCAGTATATACATTGCCGTCCAAATAAATATGAGTCGCGTTAATTGGAAAATCCTGTGGTACAGAGTACAATTGGTTAACAGAGCAATCTACAACATTTGTAGTTTTCGTAGAGTCGTGATAACAAGAACAATTTCTTGGACAAACAGTTTTACAATTACAAAAATTAAAGTCGCAACAATTACAGTCCATGGGACAGAAACTATCATATTTACACAAAAAATCTTTAATATGTAATGAACTGACTGGCAAATATTTAACCCCACGCACATATGACTCTTTGCATATAACATTTTCCAAATCCATTACTCTAGGATAGTCCCGAGTAGTAACTGAATTTATAAGCAAAATCCATTTCATTGTACAGTCACAACGGAAAGGATTTCCACTAATATAAAACTCTGGCAGTGAACGATCATCGAGAACTCGCGAAATACGCATACTAGTCATGTCCAAGGTTTCAATCTCGTTAGAATACATGTCTACTCGAGTTAAATTCCTTTTCTCCAGAAATGTATCTGCATCTATACTTGTAATAAAGTTATTACTTATAAATAATAGTTCTACACTATTAGGAATAGACATTGAAGATAAAGAAACAATACGATTATGACTTGCATCTAATGTTTTTACGTGTAACTCCTTTTGAATTTTATAGTAGTTTCCAAGAATTTCTATAAAGTTAGCATGAATATCTAACCATTTCAAACTACCCGGGATAAATGCGTAATCAAACCATACTAAATGATTTTCGGACAGATTTAACCATAACAATTTAGTTAGCGACACAAATACTCCATTTATATCTGAAATAAAGTTTCCGTCTAACCGAACGGCTTCTAATTGAACGTTCTTTTGAAAGGTTTCCGTCTCTATTGACTGAATTTTATTTTTGGCCAGATTAAGTACTTGAAGATTAGGTAAACCCCAAAACATTCCTGACGTAAGATTACCAATTTGATTGTCTATTAAACGCAACCCCGTTAATTGGGATAAATTCTGAAAAGAATTGTTAGATATTTCAGTCAATAAATTTTCTCCCAGGTCTAACGACTTCAAGAATGGTAATTGTAAAATTGCTTCTGGTACTTTAGTCAACTTATTAACACTTAAATCTAATTCTTTTAAATCGGAACAATTTCTGAACGCATTTTCACCAACATAAGATAAAAGGTTATTATTCAAATTAAGTTTATTTAGAATAAATAGTCCATTGAACACATGATCTTCCACTGTACGAAGTTTATTTTGACCTAAATTTAAAGTGTGTAAATTAAAAAGTGGCGAAAATGCGTTGTCCTCCACGAACCCTATAGAATTATTGTTCAGGTTGAGTATCTGTAGAAAGAACAAGTCCTTAAACATGTTTCGCGCGACCCTTGCGAGTGCGTTGTGCGACAAGTCAAGCACGATTAATCTTATTAAACCACCGAACGTTTCATCTTCTATGTGGTCGCTCCTCAATTTATTCGCTGAAAGATCTAAAACGAGCAATTGTTCCAGCCTATTAAATATTCTCTTAGGTAATAATTCCAGCTCGTTATATCTCATATAAATTTCACGAATTTCTCT
This sequence comes from Asbolis capucinus, assembly GCA_018249125.1. Lineage (NCBI taxonomy): Eukaryota > Metazoa > Arthropoda > Insecta > Lepidoptera > Hesperiidae > Asbolis > Asbolis capucinus. Next base: position 9,329 of record DWJZ01001990.1, read on the forward strand.
CGTATTATGGAATAAGCTTTCAGGTAGATAATTTATTGCATTCTCTGATAGATTTACAATCTTCAGCGATAGTAAGTCACTGAAGACCTCGCCTGGCAACTCGTTTATTTTGTTGTTTTGCAGAAACAGTTGCGTTAGCCTTCGCAAATGTAATATTTCGGAGTCAGCTGGTAGCGACATGATATCATTATAACTCAAATCTATCGTTTGCAGCGTGGAACCACATTTATGTCCAAAGCCAAGTTCGTCAACAAACTTTATTTTGTTTCGTGTGAGGTTAAGTGACATTATGTTTTCCAATGCACAAAACAGGTCCGATGGTATTTTTCGTATATTATTGTATGCTAAATCCAGAGTATGTAACTCCCTCAGACCATTAAAGGCGCCCAGAGATAGCTCAAGTTCCTTATTGTGACCCCATTCGTTATTCATCGTGCGTAACTTCAAAGTTTTTAGGCCTCTTAAACCCTCGAATACGTTGCCTGGCAGCCGTAGGACCTTGCAGTTAAATACAGTGATCTCCGCCAAACCTTGCATTCTTCCGAAGTGATGGTCTCTGAGTGTACTCTCGAGGAGCTGCGGTCCGCATCGGATCGAGAGCCGCTCCGCGCCATCCGAGTGCATCGAACCGACCACATCCCTGTCCGACGACAACGTCCGTACATTGCACTCCACGGAACCGTTTTCACCGGACGCACGGAAACAAGCATCTGCAGCGTTAGGCGCTTCCGTAAGCGCCGCGCCCATCACTAAACAAAAGAATATCAGGTTAATTATCATTTTAAACTGCACCGTGTCCATATCATTGTCACTTGTCAACTCGTTTCGATGAATGAATGAGTAGTTCGTGTGTCGCGTGCGATCATATTAAAGTTCGGGGCGCGAATAATATGCGGACACGATTCGATAACAATGATTATGAGCGTGGTAAATAGAGCAGCGCGGTCGAGCTCGCACCGAGAGCTACGGACGGTATCCCCCCGCGACGGCGAGGCCGCGACTGCCGTTTACAATGAAATACCATGAATGCGCGGCTCGGAGGGAACACCGCACACTCGTGCACCATCGCATTTCTATTGCCGCATACTAAGTAACCCGTAGTTTTGGACTTTTGTAGAAAACGGAAACCGTTACGTGACTTTGCTTTCATTAATGTTATTACATGTTTTGATTTGAACACTTTATGACAATACAAACCATTGTTCGTGATGAATTGGGCAGTTGATGAATTTATCAAATGAAGTAAGTATAATACCTGTATTAATGTGTATAAATACAGAATATTATAGGTAAATAAAATATTTTTGATTAATTTAATAATAATTTGCTGGTATTGTATCGACTCCCAGATATTGTAAACGTAGATTTCTGAACTCTACGAGTAAAGTTGTGAGTCAATATGGCTAGTAAAGAACAGAATCTATTGAAATCATTAACTGAAGTTAATTAGGTGGTTGTAGGCTCTCTACCAGCATGTGGACATTGTGTAAATTGTGAGGAACCAGTTGCCAACCTTGTTGGTAATATCGCAACCTCGAGTAAGCAGGGCATTCATATCCCGGCGGCTTGTTTCTATTGTAAGCGATCAAAAAAATTAACCTACAGTGGGTATGGTTAATAGGATTGGTGATCGCTAGTGGTCAAAAAACAATATGGGTGCTTCTGTGCCTCGGAGGGCACGTAAAGTCGTGGGTCTCGGTTGTTATCGTTATCGTTAGATAGCAATCATTAACCCATGTGGGAGGCCTTTGGACTGCTTAAAACTTCTAACATTTGGATTGGCTACTACCTTTTTCACCAATCCGCATTGGAGCAGCGTGGTGGAGTATGCTCTAGGCCTCCTCACTAGGAGAAGAGACCCGTGCTCAATAGCCAACAATGGGTTGTAGCCAAGCAGGGTTCGCAAAAATAAAGCTATCTAGAAATGCCTTCTAGGGACCTACCTAAGGGATGAATAGAGTTCCTTAAAAACGAATATAAATAATTGAACTTTATGGTAAAACTAATCCTTCTAATGAAAAAGATTGTCAGGATGGATCTGTGGACTTTTCCACGCAAAAAACTCATCATCGTCATCATCATCTCAACCCATCACGGCCCCCTACTGAGCGGTTCCCTTCTCTGAATGAGAAGGTTAAGGTCATAGTCCACCACGCTGTCCAAGTGCGGATTGGCAGACTTGACACACCTTTAAGTTTTGCAAACCCGGCACGCATGTTTCCTCACGATGTTTTCCTTCACCGTTATAGCGAGTGACATTTGTGACAAAACGCACATGACTTCTAAAAATCCGAAGTGCGCGCCCTGGGAATCGAACCCGGACACCGGACCCGAGTTCTTAATCACTATCACCGCTTTGTAAAAACTACTGAACGTATATGAACGAAATTTAACACAGAGATAGATTATAGTCAGAAATAATAGATTATTTTTTCTTAACTTACCACGGGGGCGACGCCGCGTGCTGGCTCTAGTTTATTATAAAGTAAACTGTACAAAAGTACTGAACTAGAAACATTGAATGCCTGTTAGAGACAAGTATCCCCCGCGGGTCAAAGTTACAAGTTAGAAAGTTCCAAAATGCAGTCACAATTATCTAACCAGATACTGCGCTTAATACAGTAAGTGGCGACAAACTGCTTGTTACATAGACTATACAAATATAACATCCTACTAATAATATTATAAACTAGGGTCCGCCCGTAGTTTCACCCACGTTTCATGTTAATAAAAATCAGCCTATGTCTTATTCCAGACTAACATCCATCTATGTACCAAAGTTCATTAAGATCCGTTCAGTAGTTTTTGCGTGAAGAAGTTAGAAACATCCATCACGAACTATCGCATTTATAATATTTTTAGGATTTAGGTACACTAACATCTATGATAACGACTTTGTCCGCGTAAAATAATGAAACCGCAGTTCTATTTATAACCATCTGATATAAAATACTTAATAGTTTCTAGACTTTAGTAGACTTAGTTTTTAGCCTGACACAGAGATCTCTTGTACTTAGTAAAATGCAATTTGACAGATAATCTGTTTCTTGTCTATTTCTTGGCATAAATATTATTCGATAATTCAAGTATATTATGGCCCAGCGGAGATTATTTGACGACAAAAAGACTCGTTCGGGAAAACTTAAACAAAAATAAATACAATTTTCTTTGGATAGAGTGTAGTCTTATATTATTTGTTTTAGAAGTGTGAAAAAACAAAGACTGTAGTATTTATTACGCGTACGTATATTCTTTTAAGTTAATATTAAACTTAACAAACAAAGGCAAGCTTAATAAGCTTATAAATAGTTAAGACATCTCTATGTAAAAAATGATATTGTGCCTGGCCCCAGATGGTCTTAGCCAGTTTTTATAACTAAAGTTTTACGACTTCGATCCATAACTAATGTAATGTATCTTGATACTAAACCAATAGAATCTTCAAATGAATCAATCTATATTTTATTTGCAGGATAAGATTTACAGGTCTAGCCTGTCAGTCGTGCAAAATTTATAAGTGATCTAGAGTTCTTTTTGGAATTTCATGAGATCTACGTCAATTTAATCTTGTGTAAAGTGCCTTTGTGTTTGCATTAAAGATGACCATTACCTGTCTGGATTCTAAATTCAGTCATAAAATGTTTTACGTGTTTCTATTGCAAACTACTCGATAGATATTCTGCTTCAACCAGATGCCTGCGTTGGCCCCATTCTTCTCAACGTACAACGCGTATAGATTGTTATGAATCCATAGTTTAGATTGTTTGTACCATATACAGGTAAATAAGTTTTTTTTAATTAAAGGGAGTTTGTAGCTGAGCGACCACATTGTCGCATAAAGAAACAATCATTAGGTTATACAACACAATGTATGTAACATCGTTAATACACACCATACATTTATCATGTCGCAAGTCCCACCACCAACTTAAATTATATATTGGTCTCTTTAGACATGAGAAAGGCCAAAATACTACCTCAGTCTACCAATTTCTATGATTTATTCACCATTACCCATGAACATCAGAAGTACATATCACCATCATATTGCTGGTCATGAAGGAAGTGCTGGACTAGCTACTTGCAGCATCGGCAAGTGTGGAGAAGACAAAGAACGAAGGAAAGTGGTACATTATTAAACCAATTGAAGTTAATAATGTAATAAGTGTAACTTCTATATGTCTACACTCAACCGTATCTTTCAAACATCTACTATATGAGCTGAGTCTACGTATGCATCGGAGACTTGGCGGGGATCTATCATGACGTGAAGATATGGTGGTCCACAAGTAGTAAGTTGGGGTTCACGAAAAATATCTGATTTGAATAGTGAAGAAAGATTTATGGCCTTACTTGTCAATTTTCCATATATTCTAAAGTACTTTTGTTATCAATATAGACAGTTAATGCCATCGACGTAACTCTGTAAAGGCTACTTATGGAGGTAAAAAAGCAAATTACGACTTTTTCCATGACTTTTGACAGACTATATTACGTTAAAATATTTTCCCTTTGATTCTTTACAAAAATAATTTTGAAGCTTTAAGACTCTAAGTTTCATATAAATAATAATTTCATGTACGTAGGTCACACTAAAAAAATTGCATAACTTAAAAAAACATGTTATAACCTAAATATTATAATTTTTGCTTTTTAAAATACTCTCATTTGCATTTTAAACATATTTCAAGCGTTCGAACCATTTTTTAAAACAGGAGGGCTACTGATCTGAAGGCATATTATCTACGTGCTGATTGAACGTTATCACTGCCTCTTCGGAGTTGGTAAAAGTGAAACCTCTCATCAAATCTTTGATTTTGGGGAAAATACAGAAATCACAGGGTGCTAGGTCGGGGCTATGTGCAGGATGGGTAACGAGTTGTACTTTTATATAAAATATATCATACTAAATTCAAATAGTTTCGATTAGGTAGAAGTGCAAAACTTTTAGTGTGCCCTATGTATATCAGTATATCAATCAGTTAATCTGTAACTTTAAAGTTAGACTTCGAAGTTTAACTACTAATGCAACTTCGTCGGCGCAAATTCACTTCCCTGATTTATTGTATAGGTTCAGTTTCACTCTGAAGTTCTGTTCTAGCTGGGACTGACTTGCGAAGTTGTAATGGCTCACTGATAGTTATAAATAATTTATCACTAAAGAGTTTAATTCAGTCTAAATAATTTTATTTATCACAATACATACCTCATGTAAAGAGGGGTTCCCAAAATTATATTTCTTGTAGCCCATTACTGCTACTTTATGTGCATCTAGAAGTGGTTATTCCTGACTATAATCTATCTCTTCGCCAAATTTCATTTAAATCCCTTCAGAGTTACAATCGTCTTTGTCTTATTTCAAACTTTAACATTTAGATTTTTCGTAGGACTGCATGTAACTCCATACAAACTTCCAACCCTATTTTAGGGGGTAGGAGGTTAGAAAGGGACAAAAAGTTACTTGTGTCCCTTTCCTGACTATCAAATATCTCCACATAAAAAAGCACGTCAACCCATCGCTTCGATATGACGTGAAAAACGGAATAATATACAAAGTCACACTTTCACATTTATAATATCTATTAGTATGGTTAAATGTCGTGGCCTAATTGTTAAATTAATTATTTCATATCTTTGGGTTTTCCATTAATCATTAGTGAATATTTATTGAAAGCACAAGTTTTGTGTATTTTTGCATGAAAGTAATAAAATGTCTTATCCACCGTCCCATACATGTATAAGTTTAGACTTACTCACACAAGTACATGCATGTACGCATGTTCATACTACGGTTTGTCCATATTTTGGTTCTAATTGGACATAAGTAATTTGTAAAATAAACAATATCTAATAATGCAAATAAAAAATATTTAAGTTTCTTTTATGATTAAAGCTCAATATCCTGATTAGGAGTATTTAAGGGTTAGCGTCATTTGTGTTACATGTTCCAAAATTTTTTACAATGAAATAGTTCAAATCATATCAAATTACTCTGCATTTCGTGCAATAGTTACATAACAAGTGCCTTTGTGAGGTTCCATTTGATGTATGCAGATAAAGTTTTGTCTTTGCTCGAGCGCGTGACAAGACGCAATAAAGTTAACTAACGAGGAATTAACTACTTGAACCTAGTTGAGACTAGCAATTACAGGCTGTGTGTAATTGTTCTGTTCTCGTGTGCTATTTATCGACAAAGTCAAGGTGCCCTAAATACAGCTATTTAATACAAATGGTGCGCAATTAGATACATATCGCTGGTCTTGATCAATTTATCCGTTTCCTTTCACTTTACTGGACTTGTGTTGCTTGTTATTCTGTTAATGAGATACTGTGTACTAATAGAGGGCACTACAGCACATTTAGTCGTGACGGACCTACCTGGCTGTATCCTTGGTATAATGGGACTTAATGATACACCAGTAGACGTTTAGGAATTACTAATATACTGTGCAGGATGTCTCCTCCTAAGGAAGCACAAGTTATACTCCATTACACAGCTCCATTGCAAATTAGGGTTAGTGGTTTGTGACAAAATCTTAGCGTACATTTTTGGCAAATCGTATTGCAAAGTACCTACTACGCGCATTTTGCTCGCGTGGCAAAAGCCGCTGCCCGTACCGGTCGCTATGAGCTCCCAACAACTCATAGCCAACGTTTTTTTGGCATTTGTTCGCAAATTTGTTGGCAAATTGCTTTCGATAGAGAAGAACAGGAGAATTCCCGGAGTGCGTAGTCTTTATAGATGAACGCGTCGTAATCGTGGATATCTCACACACTTGTCATGGTCTCGACAACGAAATAAAACCTTACAACGTACTATTTAAGATTTTTATGTGTAGGGTTGAGTGCGAGACTGTTTGTTATTTATACAAACAGTGCATATATTTTAAATTTGAAAATAATGTTTTTAGTATCACTTTAGCTAACGTCCCACCTGTTACTCCTACAGCCCGCTTCCAGTGCCACCATCAGATCAGCTCGTCCTGGACGAGAAAAACGGACAAGAAGTTTTATAATGGGGCAAAACGCCATCTAAAGACTCTTCTGTAAAACATCAATTCAAAACAGTGACAATAGATGGCATGAAATTAGCATGTTCTTAGAAACTAGATACCTACGTTTTAATAAAAGAAATAGTCAAGACGCACTTAGGTGGTACGAGGCGGGGTTCTGTAGCTTTACCTGCGCGGCAAGACGGCGTGGAGCGCAACTCAGGCGGTACTTTTTCATTTGTGACGGTACGAGGATCAGCTTATAGCCAGATATCAGAGGAATAGGTGCAATATATAAAATTAGAAGGATCGATTGAAGTATTGGAACATTATCGAAATAACAATTAGCATTGTACGCGCAATAAAGGGAAAACCGCATTTAAATTGGTTTAGCTGCTTCTGAGGTAAGCACACACAAAAATAAAAACAAAACAAAATTAAAACCTATTCGTTAAATTTCAAGTTTTATTTATTTGGTAATTTAAAATACAAATGTGGAATGTAACATGTACCAATCTATAAAGAACGTACCTACGCGACGGCAGTATTCCTTCGCTAGAATATATGGAAATGGAAAATTTATTATAAGCAAAACAACATTGATACTTTGTAATATCTTTATTAAAATTATTTTCTAAGCTTAAAACAAAAATAAAGGGAATTAATCAATAATTATATACAAGTCATAGCAGTTCAGCGAAACCCTAGTAAAATAAATTGCTAAAACAAGTGCTTCCTCAGATATCTTAAAGTAATAACAGTGAGAGGAACAACAATCAACGTTATATAAATACAATTATTGTTCTATCAAACTCTGCATCTATTGCAACTGCAGCCATTATCAAGAAACATATATCTGATTTTGTTCTAATACAACATCTTTATTACATATCAGATCAGAACATTCCTTCTGTACTACAATATTTCATCATAATGTCTTATGTAAGTGCAAAAAAAAAAGAAACCAAACCAAAATCTTATGTTACATTGGCAAAAACTAAAATGTCGACAAAGTTGAACATAACTATATTTACACAAAAATATATTTTAAAAGAAATATTTAAATGTTTAATGTTTTTTTACGGTTGTCATTGAAATATATCATTTAACTTAAACCGAGGAATAAATTCCAATACGATTTTCAGTCTTACATTACATGTTACCATCTCTACATAAAACTGTCGCACTGTAATAGTGCAGGTTTCCTTACACACAGGTTTTATATACATTGATTTCACTCAAGTCCACTAATGTTGTCGTTTATGCAATATTACTCATACTAGTAGCAAGTTACAATATTGTCAACCTAGGTAATACAGTATAGTCAGATACAATTCAATTACCTTCATGCTATAGCCTTATTACAAACATTCTAATCACTGGAGTTTCATCTAACAATGTGTAATGTTGAATTAATTTATCTGTTAATATATTTAACATTAACAATGTTGATTTTTTAATTAACAACAAATCTGTAATATAAATATAATGAAAATACCTCAACCACAAGGTCCATTCCAGAGGGACTAATTGGTTGTCACTGTTATTTAAATAAATAATTACAAAGATAATAATTATTACATCAGGTATTCTACCCTAAAGCAATAACCAAGTGTTTTGATGCAGTATTAATTTAACCATTAAACACCTACTCCATAGCCTAATATTTCCAATTTGTTAACACTAAAATTTACATTGCTTATCAGGATGACCATTAAAATTACTGAGACACATTCCTAATCCAAAAGACTCAATTATATTATGACCTCTTCAGCACAACACAAGTTGTTAATACTAGGACAGTAGAAACCATTTCATCACCTAGTATAATGTCCTTAAATATTTTAGTGGTATACATAACATTATCGTCAGGATTGATATCAGTGTTTAAATAAATAATAGCTCATGTCTTTTTTCATATACAAATACAATACATACATAAGCAAATACAATTTGCTTCTTGAAGCTTTGAAAAAGAATATTTAAGGGCAGAGTAAAAAATATACACAATTTCAACTTAGGGCGCACTGATACATTGAAGTTTTTACACAAATATCGGATCATTTTTTCAGAAAAAAAACGATTATTAGTGTAAATTTGATCTTAGAAATAATTAATCATTAGTCAATCATACTTGAGGTACCCTTCCAGGATCAATTTATGTACCTGTATCGTATAACTAAACCTCATAAATAACTTAACTCAAACGAAATTTAAATGCCCCCATAGATAGGCATGCGTTCTGTCTATATTTTTTCTGACTGATAGTAATTGTAAACTTTATTAATGGTACAACAAACATTTAAAGTTGTAATGAACTTTATACCAATTAATAACAGATTTGTACCTTGCAGGAGTCTAAGTTAAGCTATTCAGCATTTAACATTCTACACGCATAATATCATGAACTTGACAGAAATATAGTCAATTAATACTAAATGACTCTATGAATAATATTATACACAGTCATAAAACTACCTTTAACTTATTGCATTACAATTTATACCTATGTAGGTTGCCTTTAAATTCAACAGCAATATACAATAAGTATTAGCCTCAAGTAAATAATAACCATATTACTCATATTACTTTTAATATAATTGTTCTGACAGCTGTTACAATGTAGATAAGTCCATATTATAAATATAAACAAGGAGTTTTTAATCTAATCATTTCCTTCAGCAATAAACACAGCATAGATTATAATCTGGATTATAGTAAAACACAATCGGGATTTTATTCTTTTACACATCAATCCATAAGTTCTCTAACTAGGTCTCAATTATTGTGCACACATTTTACACAAAATAATGTTAACCAACTACATAATAGGGACAATTGTTTAACAAAAATTGGAGTTCCTTGAAATTGTCTAATAACAGCTAATTCCTATGTTCAGTGAAGCATTTTTAGAAGACATTTGTACCTATTATTGCTTAATATATTGCAACACTTGCATAAGCAGTATTTCACGGTAGGAAAGAAGACGAAAAACCTCTGAATGTTCTGACTAGAGCAAAAATTGAAGCACATAAAAGCTGTTGAAACTTCTACACATTCATGGTTTTCCAATACCATTACAATAAATTATTCTTCTCCAAGCTCCACATTGCAATATCTTCTAATTCTACTGTTTTAACATCCTTAATGTCACTGGACGATGCACATTACCACTGGACACACTTCACTTATCACTTGTCACATCACAATTCAATCACTAGCACCGTCTTTTCTTTCTAGTCTGTTGGAGAGGCCCTACGGCCGCTAACATCTATTTGTCTATTGCCTGTATGTGATCGGGACGATCGCCTCGCATGTATCGCGCCCACATCTTGTTGTAGAGCATTTCCAGGCCGGTTGCATAGGCCTTGCAATCGAATAGGGGGCTATCCGTACGTGCCGACCATACTTTTGCACGGATTGCTTTAAGACTGAAAAATGAAAAATATGCATTGTAATAGGACTCATTAATGCCAATGACTAATTTTATCAAAGGTATATATGATAGATTTACAGAACAGCCAATAAATGAATAGAACATACTAGAAATGTACTTCATATGCATGTTTATTTATTATTACAAAAAAGCTTATAAAACATTACAGAGAATTAAACCTAATTCATTTTATAGCTAAACAATATAATTTCCTGCCATTCTGAGAAATTTGGCAATGGGTGTGCTAAATATGTCGATGGACTGGTTCCATGCCACTAAGCCATTGAGCAAGGTTAGCGCCTGCATTAAGGATGACTCCTTTACAAGGACTAATCTGCACCTTGGCATTGCAAAAAGATTATAGGCAGGCCGACGACGATGAGATGTGCTCCAGCACTGACGGATTGCAGATATTTCTCCTAATCAGTAACACAATGTACTCAATAAGGTACATATTACGCCGATACTCCAATGTATTATATCCTAACATTCCCAATATGAATAAGCTAGGGTATACATGTGGGTAACTAACGCAATATCCATACCTACGGAAATACAAGTATCATACAAAATTCTTTTGGAGCTTTCCATCATGAGCTTGTACTTAGCTTCATGTGGGCTCCAGATAACTGTATTACTTTCTAGTATGCTCCGTACAAAGCTGTTATATAACAGCTATACTGTCCAGGCAAAGCGCTTATCGCAACACAAACCCCAACGTCCTGTAGGCCTTAGTACAAATGGATGCAATATGGTCATTGAAAAGTAAATCGGCTCTAATCATTACACCCAGGTCTTTAACTGATGTTAATATGCAAGTGTATTATAATTACTGAAATACGCCGCCTAGAGTACATCGTGTGCACAGGCCCAAACTTTCACACCACTGATGTTAATTTGACAGGAACTAATAAATTAGATTTATAATTCAACTGTTGATTGAATATTATTTTATTTTAAAGAAGTTACAATTGTTTATTTGAATTATACTTACTATTCCCTATCAGTGCCTAATCTTACAGCTATATCTTGATACTCCTGCCTTGTTCTTGCTATCAACTCTGGACAGCCAAGTGTATTGAGTTGTGATGCAGCAACTCTATAACAATTAAAACACACATGTATATGAACTAACAAGCTGAAAATGGTGTAAACTGCATTAGGTATGAGTATATAAAAAAGAATGTTTGTTTGTTTGTCC
>DWJZ01001991.1:0-20955 GCA_018249125.1 Asbolis capucinus
ATTATATATAAGTTATTGTAAAATCTGCGAACTGATCAATAATTGTTTTTGTTAAACTCCATGCGGACGAAGTCACGAACGCAGGTAGAGTTAGTAGCGCAATGACCATACGCAAGTAGAAAAATGCGATTCTCATTTGACTTGCGTCATTTCAAATCACTATTACCTACAATGAGATGTGTAGTGTGCGCATAGTAAACATATTACGACATAACTTATCGCTTCACGTCACAATTGGACACACTTGCGCCGTGACGATCTGGCGGCTGTGTTCTACGTCAACTAATAACTTTCAATGCAATCAAAACAGTTTAATGTCACTTATATTAGTTTGATGACGTGCAATTATTCAATAGGTCGTATAAAGCAGTCACAGTTGCGTCACGATGAATGTTAAAGCTGTTATCTGTAGTTTCCATAAAACTTATGTAATTCTAGTTTTCATATGCTGATTTTTTTATCTGTGGTCGTTTCGTACTGAAGGACGTCAATAAGTGTAATGACTGTGAATTGTAAGTTTTTTGATAAAATCGATTTAAGGCCAAATGATTAAAACGTAAGTTTTACATTATACATAAGTCTCGAATGTATACATGTCAATACTAGGTATCTGCCTAAGTTAAATCATCTCAATGTCTTTAAAATGTGCTTATAATATGAAATCAATACATTATTATTACAGGCCTAATACAACTTTTTAAGAGATTTTCAGATTGTATCAAAGCGAAACAGCAAACATCTGCAAGCTCGGAGCTGATCAAACATCACGCACCGCCGCCGCTGTACCGTTACGACCGCCGATCCCCGCTCAGTACAATATTCGTCACGTATCTAATACGTTAACCACAAGTTAATTCCGTAATTCTTATATCATTTGCAGGAATCTCGATTTATAGCCGTTTCAGGTACTAACCCAATAATTCTTTGTGTTGTAATTCAGTTTATTATTTTACTTCTGCGTGGAATCTGCAACAGGATTAGTAGCAGCTTCTTGGTAGCAGTTTCTTGATAGGTTAACAATGTATCAGTGATGATTTCTACTTGTGTCCATGGAAGTATATGTCCAGGCGACAGCGTGAATGAGTGACAGTGTGAAGAAGTTTGGACGACACTAACTTTGTCATATTGCTTGTCTTTGTAGCTGTTTGACGGTTATTTTTATAAAATAATAGAAGAACATACAGAGTTTAATTGCATATTACGAGCATGAAAAAAAACCTATGACTTTAATTTTTCATAGTGTAAAAGGAAGGAGTAATAAGTTAATTTACCTTAAAGTTTTATTGATTAATTTCCACAAGTAAGAGCAGGCATGTCCTCGTGAGGTTTTTTGTCGGCCACGTGGTCTCGTGTAAGCATGAAAATTAATTAATTAAAAATAAAGCCTTAAAACGATGTTGCGCGCACGCAAAAATTAGTTTATGTACCAGGGCACGATGACAACGTAGGAGGCGGTCCCAGGACGTAGTCCGTCGCGCCAGGTCGTCGACCCCCGAAACTGGCGCGTAGCGGGGCCCGGTCGTTACCCGACCGTCCTTCCCATCAAACTCTTGTGACCTTATGCCCACCTGGTATACCTGGTTCACATTTGATCCAGTTTTCTTTTTTTTCTGTTTGTCAAAATGTTGTACAAAAAGTGAAGTTTCTTAAAATATTGTATACGTTGATCACAAAATCTTTGTTGGATATTATTAAAGGCATAAGAAGTTTTCCCAGTGTCTTTACATCATTGCTCAGGGACATTATCATCGAATAATTATATTTAATGTATGTTTTCTTTTGCTTAAAAGTAAAGTTTTTCTGGCATCAATGTCATCGTTACGCCTCAGTGTTGACAATTTTAGCAATTAAATTATTATTTGGTATATTATTCTTCATCATTCTGGAACCATATCATTGTGTACCGAAAGCACACTCAAACTCGAACGTGTTAAGGTAACAACGTTATGGCCGTATACTTACAGTAGATTATTATTTTCTTATTGATTACCTTGGCCGGTTCCTTGCTATGTTATGTACGGAGCTAATGGCTCGGCTCATCATTGGCTCCCAGAATACGATTTTTTTGCTCATGATGTAATGAATACTCAAACACGATGCTCCAAAGCAGGTCCATAGCATTATTCAGCAACCCAATCTTATGATTCTGAAATACCTCTGACTTTATAGTCCGGGTATAAGTATCAAGCATATTTTTCGTAAGTAGCTTCATTTGCATAAGAATCTCAAGTCATTAAATTATAGGTTTAAATATTAACTAAGCAACAGTAAAAGAACTAATTAGCCGTCCCCTCGGTGAATCATTTTACGGTATGATTACAAACCGTACCATAAATTAAAATATATTTATATGTAATTATACTATATATATTATACATAATAATATTATTTCTTAATGATAAGTGGCAACTGCCCTAGCTTCGCTTCGAAAAATAAATGTACTTTCATTTGACCCCTATGTTTTCGCAAATTCGGTAACGGTTCGGTTGTGTATATATTACCCAGCTAAGACAAGTGACAACAAATAATACAGCTGTACTGCGTATTGTGGGTATGTAGTATCCATTTTGAGCTATGGCACTCTATTGTGGGGGGATTCCCCTTACACAAAGCAATCTTGTGCCAAAAAATGTATCCGAGCAATAAGTGGCGCAAAACCGCACGAATCTTGTCAGCCATTATTTAGAAAATTGAACATCCTAACAGTAGCTCTTGTATATCCTAGACTCGCGTCTCTTTGTTTGGAATCATAAAATTATATCTTCAAATGGCTGAACAAGTATATACATATATAAGAAATACTAGAGGTCCTACTAGGCTCGTTTTCGACAAGGTGCCACACCCAACTCTATTTCAAAGTAGTGCATACGGAATGTTTATAAAAATATATAATAGGTTACTGGATGCTTTGAAATTACTGTCAAACGAACTCTTTAAAATAAAATTAAAAATATTTGCTAGGCTTGAACTTGTATACAGTACTGGAATTTTGAAATCAATAATGAATATATTGCTTTTCTTCCATTTCTTGAAATGATTTTAATTTAATGAAATATTGACATATTATAACTACATTTGTAACTTTAATTTGACATAACCTAATTTAATTTCACTGATTATACTAGAAATTAATCGGTATAGATAGTGTACTGAATGTTAATTTCATATAGACATTTTATTATTTGTTGTGACTAAGAAATTTACATGCAACAAACTTAACTGAATAAGGTACTATCATGGACATGTGTAATATGTAGGGTATGTCACATCTAAGGTTTGACTGCGTTTAATGGTGACCGTGACCGGCAGTGGCGTATTCCGTTACACGTTTGTAATGTTTAGTATCGCCGACAATATTAGTTAAAAAAAATGCTTTCCTTTTTAGGTTTTTTTAATACTAACATAGAGTATAAGTTTATAATACTAACAATATATGAGTCTTTGATACTTGAAATAAAATTATTATTATTATTATTATCATATTAGTGTAGATTATAGACCGAAATTGCTTTGAATGACAAAAGTTGACAAGGCCGCAGCCAGACGTGCACCTCGGTGCGGTGCGTGGTTGTCGACAGTCCGCAGAAACTCCAACCACAGGAAGCGTTTAATAATTGGTAACTGTACTTAATAGCATTGATTAAAATGCTTCGTACATATTGCAGTAAGTCAGTGCTACACCTTGTTTGTGTTAATCTTGACTATCCGTACGTCTTAATTACTAGTCAAAACAATGATTATACATTTCTAAAATATATTATTCAAGTGTATCAGCATGCTAATTGTATAAATTATCACAATAATTACGATTTCGCTGCTTTACGATTGTATGACGTCTAAAAACTATATTCCAATATAACACGTTTTTACGACGTGTTTGGATGTCCTACCATCCATCCAGAAATGAATAACTCGATTCCCTTAGTAGTAACTGATCTCTCTTTACATATATCACAGACATATCGATCAGTTTCCTGTCCTGATCCATCCGCCAAATCTGTGAACCAGTACTGTTAGCTCATTAACCCTAAAGTGTATCGATGTATTTTATCGTCCCAGGGGGGCGTAGAGCGTTGACATCGGCCCACCCGTACACTGAGATAACGCGATCCCCTAAACCTTTCAATGTGTTTATTTTCATCCCGGTCAGGTTACGTGCACTATGTTAGTTGATCTTGTGTCCTTGTAATTAGGGATATTATTGATTGACTCACTTGTATTGTGTTAAGTGAAATTTACCGTATATCCTTTCGTGATTGTCGAATGTCCAATTATGGATGTTGGAAAGTGTGTGAAGTATAAGTGCTATGATAAACTTTTTAAAACTTGTTCGTTAAATGAGCGTTATTTGATGTTTACTTCATATTACATCAGTCGTGTTATAAATGGTTAAGAAGTCGGCCTCCTACTCGTAAAACATCGAGAGGAAACCTGCATGCCGAGGAGTTTGCAAAACTCAAAGGTGTGTGAAGTCTACCAATCCGCACTTGGCCAGCGTGGTGGATTAACCTTCTCATCCAGAGAAGGGACCCGTGCTCAATAGTGGGCCGTGATGGGTTGAAATGATGATGCTATAATATAAACCAATTAAATTCGTACATTTCAGTTATGTGTGCGGCCCACAAAGCACTAGTAATTTGACCGCCTAATACAGTTTTTTATATTCTTTCTGTACTTCTTCTCTTCTCACTCAGTACGTATGTATGTATGAAGAGTAGAGTTGAATTATATTACAATAATAACTACTTTAGTCGCGTTCGTTTGGAATATTGTTTGGCGAAGAGTTCAATAATGTGGACCTCCTCTGAGCATGCTCACCAAAGCGGGATATTGAATTCCATATTATCCAGCTAATAATGAAGCACGTACTAAGTTCTCTCATAGAGGTGGCCATGAGACTTCGCTTGCACCATGTTATGATTTCATTCGTAACTAAAGCCTTTAATGTCCACGAGATTCAATTCATTGACATTTATTGTGATTGTGCGTCGGTAGGGCGTTGGCCGATGGGGATGTTTGACTATCGTACCAACAATCGTTAAGTTGAAATTATTTATAACTGTTTGTTTCGTCTTAAGAACCAGTAGCTCACTTAACGAAAGTCAAAATTTTACAAAACACAGTCCCTACTTGAGTTATAAATTTACTAAAAATATATATATAAAAAACACAATTTGTTACTATAAATATTTTTGACAGCGTGATTTCTGGTCGAGTTCGTGCTTTGTATTTTATATTAGAGGTAACACTGTATAGTAATATACTATAATGTAGGAACAGTTTCACCGATGTTTACTTGTTTTATCTTCGTGTTGTCTAGGTCAAGGATTAGAATTGATTTCTACCTCTGTTATTGTCATATGATTAGTGTGTTCAGAAATAGCAAACTATGTCTTAAAGCGAACCAAAAAAATCTATATAATAAATCAATTATCATTGATGTACTGATTTCTAGGAAATATTCCTAGACATATTCAAAGATAATAAAAGATCGAATGAATTATTAGTGAATTGAACGCGCTTTACTTGCGATCTTCGTACATGGTGCGATGTGTGTTACATCGATCGGGCTTTTCATATTTCCTTTATTCACTGTTTTATGAGTAGTAAATAGAGGCAGCGCGACCCTGAATATAGAGGGTGGAGCGCAGCAGGCGACAGTATTATAATACACGGCCCTATGGACGCTTGGCGAGTTGTCAGCGTGTTGAACTAACATCCCCAAGTTCGACTGCTCTTAACAAACATTTATTAATCTGATATTTTTAGTACATGGCTTATCATAGACTAACAGTTACGAATGTGTAAGCAGTTTATTTCCCTCTTTGTACGTTACAAAGATACACGTAGAAGTACAAGATAATAAAATAGGCCGGCCTCCTCGTTTTAAAGTTAATTCCCAGACAATCCAGTATAAAAATTACAGGACGAATAATAAATTGAATATAAATGATATTTAATGATCAAACGCTAAATAAATATGAAATTTGAATAAACAACCACATGCAAGTAGCATTTAAATGAGCTGCAGTTATAAATAAACAGAGGACTCACAAAAAGAGTGCGCACAACGTGGTGCGCCTCAATTGGTTGTTCTACGAATGCTGTCTCACTGCTGGTGCAAGTACTATGTACGGTGTGGACTATAGCTTCCTGTGCCGCATCGTGGGTGGATCGTGGAATTTATAAAGCTTTTCGTTAATTAATGAGGAAGTCATGTCAGTCAGGTCATATCAATGTCTATTATACATTCTTTTTCCATTGTCCTCTATTCATACGCGTCATGGAAATCCTCGTTTATGCTTTTTAATTATTTATATATTTCATGTGTATATGTATTTAGGTGGAGGTTAGAGTGATTAATCATTATCCGTTCCATTTACGAGGCCGAAATATATTTGAAATGTGGACATGTGAAGTCATTAATACCTCGAGAAATGTTAAATGTCTTTGGATACCTCACACACGGCCACGTGGGGCCGTTGGGGCCGTTGGGGCCAAACTAAGCGTTACCTTGTATTATGATCAGACAACTGACAAACTCAAGTGTACTTATATAGATATTTACATCCAGACCAAACATTCTTGCTCATCACAGAAAAGTTTGACCTGGGTGGGAATCGAACCCACGATCTTCGGTATAGCAATCTTGTACACTAACCACTATACCAATCGGCCTGTCAATGTATTATAATAATAATAAAATATATATAAAAGGGTATTATTTGAGCACACCAGTTAGGCACACCACTATACGTACGTCAGGCGCAAAATAAGCAAGGCAGATGCGTCAGCCTACATTAACAACGAGCTGTATCGTGTGTCCAAATAGTTACAGATAATTATGTAATTGCCTCTAACAGTTGAGCTATTTCGCAGTTCACAAATTTAATTCTAATTGGAGATAATAACTTATTTGTGACTGCCCTCGTTTTGCTTAAAAAAATCATTATTTTCCGCTAGCTTCGATTATGTACGGAAACCTGATCGGTTACAATTATAGATAGATTCGATTCTTTTCATAACTGACTACTTTACCTAGATCTTAACAATCACTTGTTACTGGATTATTACTCTAGTAGGTTTTTAAACACAATGTTACATGTGCAATTTCCAAGTCGATAGCTGCATTGGAAGCAATCGAACATGTAATAAGGTAGCGAGCGACGTCGTTCGGGGGTGACTCTCCTCTTGAACTTGGAAGGTCGTTGAGATTGCTAGAAATCTTGCGTAACAGGCCGGTGCCTCTCCCCAAAGGTCGGCGTCGGCAGACGCGGCAGACACTATTGCTAAATATAGTTGGCCAGTTACCCCGCCCCCCGTCAAAACCTATTTTAAAAGCAATAAATTAGATCTATTTAAAATGTTTTACGAAAAATTGTGTTTGCAAAATTGTCTTACGTCTTTTTGTTTTGGGAAAAATACAAAAAGTTTTTAAAATCCTGTATTGATTTGAAAATATGTGCTTGGGATATTGTATTTTTATTATTATTCCTGTTTGATTTAACAAGCACCATTATGAGTCGATTAGAATATTAACTGATAATCAAATAATTGATCAATATAATCGCATGTTCAAATTGGAATTAAGATTTGCTGGTTATTTTTATGAGTCGAACAGGTTGCCTATAGATCAGTCGTACCAATCGCAGGCAAGCATATAGATATTGACATTCGTCATCGAGGGCGCGCACTGGTTCAACATCAGAGCGCCGCGTCGCCCTCACGTGAACGGCCCTTTGAACTTGAACTTGTGACTTGGAAGGTCGCTGGGCTTGCCGGAGAGGAGACGGTTGTGTAACAGGTCATTCCCTTTAAGCATTTCTGTTGTACGAACCGCTCCAGGGCTCGTATCCGTAGCCAGCGTCGACAGTGGACAGTATAAAAAAAGTTCACAACATTTGCTGCGGAAGTGGAAGGCACGTAAACTCGTCGTTCAGAGGTCTTAATACTTCCGGAACAAAACCTGTAATGTTACATTTAATGTAAGTGTTGAATAAATAAATAAAAACATATCATAGTAATAACCTTCGACAGTATGGCTTGTCACAAATCTGCACTGCAGTGGCCTTCTTCGCCTCCTGCTCAATACAACTCAACGGCTTTGTAGTATGAAATTTACTATGAAATTCGTGATTATTCTTTGCAGTATTATACAGCAAAGTTCATCAAAGTGCTATAATTTTAATACCTAGGTACCTATTACATAAATTGCGTAATTCAGTTGTTAAAGTGCCTAGACTGAGTAGTTTAATAATCCTTCAGAGCCAGTCACTAAACCAAGGGACTTGATCTTTAAGGGTTTACTGAGACGAATGCCCTCGTAAAACGTAAGGACGGTGGCCCTTTGAAAGTTTTGCGACCTCTCGGTAAAGAGACTGGGATTAATATATTTACTACAATTAACTGTCATTATAACAGTAGACAGAACTGTTATTGATTTTTGCTGATGATTGTACTTGTTTCTTCGTCGTTCAACGGCCTATTGGAATCTTTATCTGGCGTGACCTTTCAAGATTCATCTGGAAAAGTGTAACGCCCTTACGCGGCCCAAGCACATAGACCTTCGGGTATTCGAACTGGAGCTCACGCAGAGGGCATTGGGTTTTGAAGAATTGCGTTTGATTTTATCGATACTAGGATGTTCGGCTTTTAAATTTAATTACCAAAAAAGTTGTGCTAATGAAGACATTTGCAATTTTCCTCTGCACAAACAATTCTAATACAAATTGATGATGATGAATTAATGACACTAAAATCAAACTTTAATGTTGTACATTTTAACCTAACCTGTCAATTCTTTACGTGCCTCATATAACTTCAATGAAATCAGCCAATATTCGCTCTAATCACGTGTTTTATGATAGGTATTAAGGTAATACATATATAAAAAAATATACCTACGTCACCGGTATTGGGCTGTAAGAGGTTTTGATGTTGTAACAAACGGACACAAGGATTTTGAAGTTTTATGAATGGGGTGCCGTTATTGCGTTTGAAATACGGAACCTTAAAACATACAATGTGTCAAAAAATTTGCAATGCTAATTGATAAATTCTGCTATATAAAAATACTACTTTACATTTATTAACGTAATGACACAAATATATCCTAGCTCAAGTCCAATGTCTTCACTTACAGTATAAGTGACAAAGATCAAGTCTCACAATTGACCAAATCTATACCTATTGTAAAGTCGGTTAGCAGCCGAAAGGCAGCGCAGTCCTACACGCCCTCTAACTGAATGTCGTCTCAATCCATACGTGTGCGAGGTAAACAACCCCGGCGGACCATCTGCCTGTTTACGGGTGAAAAAACTCACCACCTGGCCACTGCCGGTCCCCGGCGTTGCGTGCTGAGCTTGGCTTCTGTTACCCTCGCGTTATATTGTGATGAGGCTCCTTGTATTTTGTCTACTCATTAACATCGCGGATTTTTTTATTCTTATGAACATAATAAGGATTTTAAGGGTAGCAGTGGAAAAAGGACATAAAATTTAAAATGGCGCGATATGAATCTGCACAGATGTTGTGATTTTCTGAAATATTTCTTTGACTTTGTATATTCTTTGTAAAAAGCTATTCAAACGTTTTTGTTTGGGAATCATTAACACCTAGGGGCAACAAAAAATCATATGTTGGCAACCACAATTTGTAGGGAAAAGAAAATGCTTAAACTTTTATATACACGTATCAAAATGTCGCAACTTGCGAAAAAATACATACATATGTCGCTGTAGTAGTAGGATGAATTCCGCCACCTTATAATTC
This sequence comes from Asbolis capucinus, assembly GCA_018249125.1. NCBI lineage: Eukaryota > Metazoa > Arthropoda > Insecta > Lepidoptera > Hesperiidae > Asbolis > Asbolis capucinus. The sequence goes on from DWJZ01001991.1 coordinate 9,772, forward strand.
TACAGCTGTATAGGTTATGAGTGCCTTGACAGATTTTTTGTATTTGTAATTATATTCGACCTTTTTGTTAAGCTGAGGAAGATTTAAATAAATATAAAAAATCTGTTCAATCTTCCAGCAAACAGCAGCATGCATGTGGAATCCGTAAATTTAATAGAAAAAAGAATAGGCCTCAGACACAACTTTTTATCAAAAGATTTGAAGGTACCGTAATGTTTTCGGGTGGAGTGGTAGGGTTCAAGTGGGAGAGAGCGAGATAGAAGTAGTTTTCATTGTCTACAACAAAAATCAGTATCAGTAATAGTAGTAACAGAAGTAATCTGAGGAACGAAAGTGCTATATGTTTTTAATACTTACCAGTAAACTCCCAGCGCTTCGCTACGGTATAGCTTAGAGTGGATTCTTTAAATTGGCATAATTATCTTGTTACTTTATTGAAAGTTGCTTTATGCGTAGCATAATTTGTGTTGTGATAACTACGAAAACCGCAATCTTGTTATATATTAGTACATATTTGTTTCCAAATTAAGGCTAGACGATAGGCATTTGTGATCTTAGTACAGTTATGTCTAGTAGGTACATATTTAAGAAAATCATCAAGAATAGTTATCCATCCCTAAATTTGAATAAAATATAATCTTCATAATGCATTTCCACGAAAACGGTACTTTGATTAATCGAACTTTGAACCAACATAAATTTCTTGCTTACTATAATTGTGATCACAATTTCGTAGAATCCGATTACATATATTATATCAAGAGTTGATGTATATTAAAAAACAATATGATCATTTTATTAATCAAAATATTTTTCCTCCAGTTTATCGACTTCAAAGCGCACTCGGTACCTTCACGCCAGCCCGTTCTGATTCATTCATATGTAAAAAACTTTATTACTTATTTTAAGCGTACAAATTTGAAATTCAAAATACCAGGGCTTCATGAAATAATAGCAAGTAGACGGTGTACTTCCTTTGCATTGTTCCGTCGTGCGGTGTCAACGCCCCTCACCAGTAAGCGCGATTAGCATTTTATCAATTTGGCACTCGAAAATTCGAGTTCCAATGGGGCCAGACGAGCGTTGTTGGCTCTTCATTTGTTAAATTAAAGACATGATAGTTTTTACTACATTGCTGTCTGTACGTACGACTTGATGGGTCACTAAATTGTACTGCAGTTGTTAAATGTTAGCGTAGGGTTTGTGGGCTCTGTTTCTAAACTTAGTGGGCCACCCGATTTGATGGTACATTAGAGTTGTGGATAGATAACGGCTGTTAATTGGTGAGGCCTGGATTCTTCTTGCTGGACTCTTCTTAACTGTACAACTGACAAACCTCTTGTCTGACGCGCCTTGATACGAACGCTCATTCTCCATCGGTGATAATGAGTGAATTTACCAACCGCGCCTGCAGCACCTTCGGATCCATACATATTCGTCAAGCTTTAAGCGCTCAGATCATCAATATCATAAAATCGTGGCAAATATTGCCATTATCAATCACCGAACCAGCGACCCCATCCGACATTAATCATTATGGATTACCTTGGAACGACGTAAGATAAACTACATGTGGGCTGTAATACTAACCTACATTCAGTTGTATTTCCATAATGGTATGCAAGTGATAAAAAAATCACATTTAAACCACCTGAAAGCAGAATCTAAGTTACTTTTTTACTCCTCAATTGCTGAGCCGATTTTGATGAAACTTGATACAGAAGTAAAATGGAAGTTAAGGACAAACATGGTTATTTTTTTTTTTCGCGAATAGAAGTTTGAAAGGGTATAATTGAGGATGCACAATTTGCATAAAACTTTGTATTCATGCACTAGATGTAATGTTGAATGTAGGGGCAAAGAATCGATGAACAGGGGTGGAGGGCTTTAACACGCAGACATAGCCGCGGGAAAAATATAGTACGTAAAAAGGAATCGAAACCCTTTTTTTGGCAAACGAGGTACCAGAGTAATATCGCTTCCATAGAGTCGACATACGAATTTTGTGTAGAGAACCTCAAAAACGGAGTCATAGTGGCCGGTGAAAATACTAAATATACTGTTTATTGATGCGATATCTCAAGTTCAATGTACGTCCTTGCGGGTGTTCTGTACGGAAAGGAACACGACGTTGTTTTCGTGTGCCACGGTGCCACCACTGCGTACCTACGGAAAGCCGGTCGTTGAACTGTCGATAGTTATCAGCGAGCAAACACCATGCATCATCATATCTGCAATTTTTATATTCCCTGATTAGTACTTATTACTATTATTGACGCTCTTTTAGCGACCCTACTTACGAAGCGAGGAGTCTCAGGTTCGATTCCGTCTGGCATTTATATGACAGTTGATTGTTTGTTCTCGGGGGAAGATACCTAGCCACACAGCTGTAAGGACCAATATTTACACCTGGTACAAAGGCGTTGCGCGTAGCGTTCAACGTGCGTTAGAACCAAAGATACACCCCGTCCAGCATAGCATACCTCGAGCTTTTAACTATGTATATGAATGTACTTGATTACTTCTTCAGTGCACTTCAGTATGTAATCTGTTTTTGAGTGCACCGCCAAGCCTATTTGATAACTGTATAATGTTCCTTGTCCTTGTGTACGATTGCAGTGAATATTATCAGGTGGGTCATTCACACTCGCGCAGGTTATTATCATTAAAATACTGGCGTATTTAAAACCGCGTAACATCGTGTTTGAATTATAAAGTAGTGACAAAGTTAAAGAAGTTCTTAGTTAAACATTTTTGACTTTTTCATCTTATCTCAAATACATTTAATGAAGTTTATTATTCTTTATTTTTATTAAAAGAAATCATAAATATTTTTATACATACGATATGTATGTGTTTTGTGCGGCACCACAGATGCTCTCATCCAATAGTGGGGCGCCGCGTAGGTTCATTAGTAAAACAACGGACCTTGTGAAACTGCCTTTAAAAATTGTGCCCATTTTGTGACATGCCATGAGCAAACAATATTAAATTAGTATTTGTCAACAACAATAAAGAGTGTACAGGTGTGACCTAGGTCGGTCGTCGCTCTGGGGTCTTCGCGGGTAATAACAAACAGGAGTTGCCAAAAATAACAAGTGAATGCCGGCACTCGATACAGACGTGCACGGCCGTGTCTGTTTGATAATAAGGTGAAGTACAGTTTTGAAATGTAAATATTGCTCGATAAAAATACAAATACTCGATCTGTTGGTATCGACGGTATTCGACGATGTGCACTCACGTCAAGATCTTCTTAGGATTTTTTTCACAGAACGCAATTTTGGTTATATTCGAAATGTATATTTGACGTTATGTACGATTGTAAGTAACCTAGTGGATAGTGGGCCCGTCAGTGATGCGAGTGGTAGCAAGTTTGATTCCCGACGTGGGAAGCCCTACCTGTGCGCTCGATAAGTGTGTAAGCGATCATTTATTATCATTACTAGCTGACCCCGCTCATGTTGTCCTGCAGTATTTTCTCCCGCAGTATTGTATTATAGACAAATGTAACAAATTTTTATTTATTAAAAAAACACAGTAGATACATATTAAAATCTTCTAGAAAAAAGAAACCACCAATGTGTCTTTGTAGGATATTTTTGAACATTTTCAAGTTAGTTATAGAGGCTCATTATACAACTAATTCCAAATATATGTTTAGAATTTGAAAAATATTAATTATAAAACCTTTCGGAAAACAAGTGTGAAGACTATAAATTAGAAACTATGTCGTTAACATCCAGGCGAGAGACAGCTGCGTTATAGGACGGTAACCGGATATATCCGGTCTGATTCGGCGGACTCGGGGGCGGCTCCAAGACAACGTGTGTAACTTGTTCACTACTGTTGCTGGGGTTGGGGTGAGGGATACTCGTTTTATGATGGGAAAAAACTAGTTTATATTCTTGTATATTTTAATACTTTTTGAAAGTGTAATTTTTTTTAAATATACCTACAATGTAAAACTTTGCATTATGAAAATAAGTCTACATGATTGTTTTTTGTCCTAATCCTCGAGTCCCGTAACTAGCAACTAACTGTCTTAACCAAGATTTTTTATAGAAAAATGTTATAAACGTGGATTGGACTGGAAGAAACTCTTATCCGCTATTTCTCTGGGATTTATTATTCGTAGTCCTTAAATCGACAGAAAAGCTAGATAACTAGCTATGTAGTTACACCTACTGTTCTATGATTTCGCCAGCCACAATTTAATCTAATTCATAAATTGAATTGACTAACTTCATTAATAATTCCCACAATTAAACTGTCAAACAAAATATGTCTCTGAAACTTATGTTTCTCTCTCTCCGATCTCCATGTAGCCGCATCAGGTGAGTTATATTTCATCGTCTGCAATATTTGCAATCCTGATCGGCCGGGCCGATATAGCGTATCGATTTTAATTGCCATATTCGTAAAATATGTGAATACTGTGTACAGGAAAAACCGTGCAGATATTTCTCTATTTCCGTAAACGCTTTTGACGTATCGACTGTTTATGCTAACCTAGTATATTTATTATTTTATTATTATCTTGATAGTCATGTTCTGCAGTATATTATGACCAAACTAAACTCGATTGACAAAATATTTCTTATTCATTTGTATGAAAGATATCCAGAAGTGGGTATTGTCTGTGAATGAATTAATTAAGCAAAGATATTAATGTAATGTCTTTTGTTCCAGCTTACGGCAAAGTATTTCTAGTTAGAAAAAGATGTGGCGTCGACGAGGGAAAGTTGTACGCCATGAAAGTATTAAAGAAGGCGTCAATAGTACAGAAATTGAAGACGGCCGAACACACGAGGACGGAACGACAGGTCTGTACGAAAACTATACTGCGTCAGTTATTACATTCACTTTGAAAACAAGCTTAGCAAATTAAATCAGCCATCTAGTCAGGAAACTTTTAAGCAACCCATACTATGGGTTTGATAGAAGGTTTTTAAAAACTTCCAGCTCCATCGTCAGAACGGCTCAGCAGTACATTATTGTTATCTTCTGCATTATAGTTTACTTTACCTTTTTTGTTACTATTGTGCTGTATTCTACATATCTAAAGCACTGCTACAAAATATGAAAATACAAACATAATAAACGAAATTCGGGATGTCGGGGTTATTCAGTTATTATCGTAACATAGTATTAAAAGAATTAAATGAAGTGTATGTTGTGGACAGGTGCTAGAGGCGGTGCGAGCTTGTCCGTTCCTAGTCACCTTGCACTACGCATTCCAGACGGACGCCAAGCTACATCTCATACTAGGTAAGTGCTGCGACGGAACTTTTGTTGAACTATAGCACACTTATATAAATATCTTTTGATAACTTACACACGGCCATCTGATTAGACAACAGATAAACATACATCTACACAATAATAATATTATAAAGAGGAAAGATTTGATTGTTTGGATCGAATAGGCTCCGAAACTACCGGAATCCGATTTTACCATTACAATTCTACATCATCGCTGATGAACATAGGCTATATGTAATACGAGAAAAAATAGGGATGTACTACAGTTTTACAGAGGACATCCTTATCTACAGATAAGTCCGCAATACCATATGTTACAGTAATGTCACAATAACTACTTTTTTGTGGTAACTGGTACTTCCGAAGCGAAGCGAGGGTGATTCCTAGTATAATATATATTTTTAATAGCATAGATTTTTTTACACCTAGACACAAAAACAACGTTCCTGTTCATCATAAAAAAGTTTATTCCGAGTGGGAATCGGAACCACCACGGCGCTGCTACAGTTTCGAGAAATGCTATTTAGTTTCATTTCGGGTATGAAATGGTAAAAGTGAATCTTACTTTTCTTAAAGAGAAACTGAATTATAAGTTGTAACGATTACGATTACGAATTAAAATTTTCGTTACATTACTACTAATATTATTAATGTGAAAGTTTGTGACGACGGCTGAGTGGATGTTTGAACGGATTAGAATAAAATTTGACTCAGAGATAGATTATAATGTAGAATAACACATATGTAGGCTACTATTTATCAACTTACCTACCACGGGTGCGAAGCTGTAGGCTATTATACATATATATGTTAGAATCTAGTACATTTTTGGCTAGATCCTTTCTTCCCGCATGTTATTGTATTTACCACGCCCCAGACTCAACAGGTCATATCTCGCCGTGTGTTTACTTAACAACTGATTTCAATATAATGTTTATGTATGACTTTCGGTTTCTCTCATATAGATATCAGAAATATATGTTACAGCAACTAACACATATCGTTCATCGTCTGCATTCTATTTAAATTTAAAATACTATTATGAGCTTCGAGACGACTGCGATGTTACACTACTTTGTAGACAAGAAATATAATTTAGATGGAAATATTATTTGTACAAATTCAAATATTGAATTCAAATTTAAATTCAATGTTGTAATATTGAATTCAAATTCAAGTATGGAATTTGTACAAATAATACACGAATACTAATATTTTTTTAGTTTGCCATTGATTTGGAATAGTGCTGATCGGTATCAAAATGAGTTCAACTGCGTAGGAAACTATACATGATATTGTTGAAGAATAAATAAGATATTTTTACTTATACAACACAGATGTTGTAGTAAAATTAGACTCTCGGAGACCACACGTGATCGAGTTATTAAAAACAAAGAAATATTTTCAAAGTTAACATCGTGAAATTTTTATCTAAATATGTTTAACGTGTACGTAATTAAAATATGGTAGCATTAAAATCGCGCTTTGTTACATTTATTATTTTATGTCATTCAACAAGCGATGCAATACTAAGCACATGCGATGAGCAAATATTGTTAAAAGGTACATTAAAATACTCACGAGGACCGAAACGAATCGATCGAAGGTGACGCTCTTTGACGCTGTATGTATGTCTGTCGCTATGTCGGCATTGAACAGCTGTTCACGACACTCGTTACGATTATTGTTGTATCTACGAAACAAAATAGGTACATCAAATAATAAGATACAATTATAATAATAACGAGTAAAATGTTATTAATTGTTATCTTAGTAAGTCAGTGCGTTTCGCTAGTGTTTAGTTTAGGACGATATCTTTTGCACACATAAGTTCGTGGTTATGTTGAAAATACTGTACTTTCATGCTTGTAGGTCAAATAGTTTGTTCTGTGTCATTTGTATCAGGGAGTAACGGCTGCGGAGACTGTAGATAATCGATCATGACATTTGTAAAATGTACCGAATACGAGTACGAGCGCAGGAAGAATTCGGTCTTGAAAGTACGAAGCGTTTCCAGATTAGGAAAACGATCATATTACGTCTATTAAAACTGGTAAACGTCAGCTTTCTCTTCGACTTTTCTTATTTTGTTAGACATACCACACCATAATTGGATCCCCATCCCCACCACACCCCAAGTCGCGCTAAAACCTCAATTCTAGTTGGAGCAACCGGGTCAAGGGGACGCGATACTTGCGCAAGCCGCCGGCCATTGTGTGCCGATTTGATTCTTATCACTCTCGTGATTAGGGTCGTTTCTCCGTATACCGTTCATTGTACCGACCAATATGTATCCAGTGCTCTACGAATTGGCTACGTACATTGGATTTCTTTTGAGAATTTTCAGATAAGTTTCAAGTAGTTGTGGTTTGAAACGTTTCGATATGTTTTAATATTTTGCTGTGTAAGTAGGGTAACGCTGATGTATAATTATTATCGTATTTATGCTTAACTGGATATAGATTCATATCCCTCGTAGTGCCCCTAATGAATGAGCTTTGGCAGCGGGTTCGTGCTAATCGTGCGTGTGCGTGTGCGTGTGGCGTGCCTTTATAATATATGTATATCTAGTTATTTCTTATCGTAAGAGGACGATGGGTCACGGGATCAATTCTGCCAATAGGTATGTACAGAGATAATGTTGTGTTACATTGTTAACATTTTCTAGGTATAATTGAAATTTCTATACCTCGACCTTATCTTATCGACGTGGCTGAGAGAGGGGTAAATATAACAAATTTATCCCAAAATCCGTTATTGTCTTTTTTTTTCAATTTCTATTATTTAAATAGTAGTGAATGAATGATTATACTTTAAAAAATATATATGCAACTGTTCCCCTTATTCCTTCAGCATTAACCCCACGAATGTGTTCTTTATCACACGTGCATGGGTCGATTCTAGATCAGCCTTATCAAGTCCTAGGAGCATATTGTAATATAAACTCTGAAAATATCATTGTTAAGTCCTAATTCATTTGACTGAACCAGCATTCGACTCCTGTTTAGAATTAGAATGATCTTTGTGTCCATAGCGATAGAGTTTATTTTATACAATTGTTATATGAGTATCGATTGCAAATCGGTAACCCGTTTTGGCGAAACAAGATTGCTTATTTCGGACGGTGTATCCGTCGATCGGAAGGCAAGGTACATAGGCTTATTGTTGACCAATCTGTTCGGTTTCTATAAGTTATTATGAACCTTATTTGTGGCAATATAAAGTCTACTTGTTATCAGCTAATATTTGTACTGATTCGAGTTGAATTATTGGCTGTTGGAGTATTGAGTCACGGTTGAAACCTTGTAGTGGTGTAGTAACAGCGCTGTAGGAGGTCGGATTAAAGTTTACTATTCATTGAAACCAGAAGTAGTTGGATCAAATTATGATGGGAATACTGACAAAATATAGAGACAGAAATGATGTTACGACGTAGTAATTGTGGAACTACTTTTCTGCATCAGAGACGTAAAACGCTATGGGGTCTTCAAGAAGCTGAAACATCGATGCTGTCTTGGCTTCCACCGTGGTTGCGCTCCCTAATGTTGCTAATGACCAGGCGCAGCGACGGTCAAGTAACATCTGGGGAGCCATCTGCTCGTTTGCCAGTTTAGGACGTAAGAACTCCTACTGCAAACTTTCCTTATTTGAGGTCATTATTACAAGTTACAGGGACACAGCATTCTCTGTACATACCCTTCTGAGCATCTCACCATAGCGGCTTCGATCAAATAGTCCAAGTGAAATTCCGAACATAGCTCTCTCCACAGCGCTGGTGTCGGCACATCCAACTATGTAACGGTGGCTGCTTCGCGTGTAGGCCTCAAATTATATATCTGATCAAAACACCATTGAATGTAAGTATGCACACACACCGTATCTACGCACTCGTGAACAATGCCTCTCTGTGTACGGCGAACAATTCAATTTCTCACAGAAAAACTGTATCGCGACCACAATATGTACATGCAAACAAATGGGGTCGACGATAACATGTGTTTGACTGTAATATACATTGCGAATCGATCGTCCTACCTGATTGAAGTGCGCCAAGTTATTAAATTACTACCCACTGGCCTCGCTTCGCAACTTGAGGGTAGATACGGGTATACTGACACACTCAGAGTCATTAATTGTTAGTTAAATCGTGCCGTAATGCGAAAATTCTATACTAAGGAGCGATTTAACGACTCTAGTGCGGCAATTAGTTATTTTTAGACAGCAGTCGTTATGTCATGACAGATGACTTCGGGCGACACAGAGAACTTCGACACTTGTATTCACTATGTTCTCATGTTTGGTGAAGGAGCGGTGTTTAATACAATTGATGTGGTAAAAACTTACCATCGCACTCGTCTGCTCATTAATTTCCTGTTAACCGGGCAAACTTTCCTCTCCATCAATGATACAATTTTGGAATGTCTATTAAGACAAAGTCCATTGTGAGTGGTGTTGACAAGCGGACCACCTGCTGCAAGCACAATGACAGGATATTGTCACAATTAGCACGCGCGCCGCCGGCAGCCAGCGTGACCCGCCCGGAGTACCAGGACCGTAATTGAAACAGATCTGGTGTTATCTTGATGCACTAGAATTTATTACGTTAAATTCAACTAACCCGTCTTTCGGCCCACTTGGCCGCTAATAGCTAAGCTTTCATGAGCGCTTGTTGGGCCGTGTGGGAAGGATGCCTTCTGATGACATAAATCCATGACCCTTTCATTTTGGCTGCTGTTATATAGGTATTTCATGTAGCATACCAAATTCTTTCTTTATGTTTTTCCCGCATGAAAGTCCCTTTACCTGAATGATAAAAGTCCTAATCCAAAGGTAATCTATGAAATATCATCGAAATCGGTTCTGTGGTTCAGTCAGGTGGAATGTATAGATTTTAAATTTATTATTAATAGATATTATTGTTATCTCTGCGGGTGTTGTGCGTGAATACGTCAAGTTGTGTGCATAAGAACGCGTGTGTGGTAGTCGAATGGCAAATTATAAACTAATTGAGCAACACATCTCGCGGTCCACCCTGCTGGCCTACTGAAGTTCAAGATTGTTAAGATCTTGCCTACCACGCTAGCCTCTATATCATTATATTATACTCTTAAAATCAGTCGTTTTATAATATATTGCGGATATTGTAATTTTTTCCAAAACCACGAAATTCAGTTTAATAACACGAGGAGGCTAAACTTGACAGACATTACAGCGACAGTTTAACTTTACCAGAAAACCGGACCGGACACACACACACGAAAATATTTTCTCTTTAGACATGCTCCACTGAACTAATTATGTACAAAATAGAAATTATATAAAAAGCTTTGTATAAATTGCAATTTGTTGTACGCAATATTTCCTTAACTATCCTACGAGGGGCGGCTGAAAAGTTCTGAGCCTAGGGCATTAAAAGTGTAGATAAAGATCTAAATAAAATTTATTTTTCAATATAGTCCCCCTGGACTTCAATGCACCTTTGACATCTTTTATAGAGGGCTTGTATCCCTGAAAAAAAGTAATCCGCGTCTTTGGCTTGAAAGTGTTCATTAACGGCCGCCTTCATCTCTTCATCATCCCCAAATCTTCGTCCCCTAAGGTCTTTTTTCAAATTTTTAAATAAAAAAAAATCGCTAGGCGCCAGATCTGGACTATAGGGAGGGTGGTTCACTTCATCGAAGCCAGTTTCTCGCAAGGCTTGCCTCGCAATGCGCGCAGTGTGAACCGGCGCGTTGTCTTGCAAAAACAAAACTCCTTTGCTGATTTTACCTCTTCTTTTCTCGACAATGGTTTCGCGAACTTTTTTTAAAAGCCCAACATAATACTCGGCATTCATTGTAGTTTTTTTTGGTAGATAATCTATGAGCAAAACTCCTTCGCAATCCCAAAAAATGGTGGCCATGAGTTTGGAAGCCGATT